>CANXYI011530311.1:0-22639 GCA_948208565.1 Hura crepitans
CTCAGTTATAATATAATTTTATTTGATTATTATCATTATATATATATATCATTTCCTTAATATTGTTATTAGTATTATCATTTTTATTTATTTCTATTATTATTGTCTTGATTATTTGGTAAACTATTCCTGTGCTTACACCTTTTCATTATTCCACATGAATGACTTCCTTTGTCTAAATTTTCCTAAATACTTGTATGTATCTTTACCTTATGATACATCACACATTAAATTCTTCATGTGTTCGCAAACACACAATTATAGGTGTAGTTCTCTTAAATTTGTAATTCTTTAATTACATGCTTGTAATTGATCTAATAATATTTCTATTGAATTAATTCCTTTAATTCTTCATTTTTTTATCTACTTATATTTTATGTTTTTTCTTGTATTTTTTAAAAAAATCAACTAGTCACTTACAATCATTTCTACATGCCTATCATTGATTGAAATTTACTTATATTAATATAACGAATTAAATTCTCTAATTCGTTATGGCATATGGATTATTATTATTATTTTCTTTCTTAGCTTCCATATATATATATATATATATTGGATTCTCATAAATTCTAAATTCTAAATATTTTATCCACTTTATCATTTGTCAACATTAATTTCTTTACCTACTTATACCATTTAATATCATATCTATTTAATTAACCATAAATTATTCATTATCACCTCTTCATAAATTTCAGCCACCTTAATCTTTTATCCCACATATTTTATGTGATCATTTTAACCACTCTAATATTGTTTCCTTAAGTCATAAACATGTCTTATAGCATTAGTTTTTATTACTAGTAACCATTCAAGTTAATTCACTAACTTCCATAATACATATATAATATAGGAAAAATTGCATAAATAATTCATATTCATATCATTATGAAATTTCTTCTCTTTTTGTTTGCTTTCTCTTTCTTCTAAACATCCTAACATATACTTAGAAATTACTTTGATCCATTCATGCCACACAAAGAACACATAATTTTTATAATCCATAAATATGTATAAATCCATAATTTAGAATACACATACCTCTCAAGCTTAAGTCCATTTAAGCTTTATTTTCTCATCTTCAAGCTCACCTTATCACCAATCCTTCTCATTCTCCACCAATTCCATCATGGATTTCCTCACATGAAATCATCAAAAATATTATTACATACTAAGCTTTATCATAAAATTCCATAAACATATCTTACCTTTCAAAAAATCTCACAAAAATTACTTGGTTTCATATCAACTTACTATTTTGGTGCAACTTTCAGAATTTTCTAAGCACATTTTTGAATTTTTCCATTTAACTCTAAGCAATTTACTATTAGTCATAGATCATAAATTTAGATTTTGTTTTTCACTTTTAACCTCCTATATAACCTTAAATGGTCCTCAAATTTCACCATAATGCATCTTATAATTAATACTAATTTTTTGTTTGTTCAGTTCCATTTGGCCCTGGAATACAATTCACAACCCAAGTGGCACTATTCACCGAGGCCCACTTTTGAACCTCATTTTTCATGCATTTTCTCATCCTTATTAGCCCACATGTCACTTCTTTATTACTCCTATGTGTTTCTCTCCTCATTTTGACCATGAATAGTGAATTTCCCATTTTACCCCTAGCCTTTTCAAGAAATTACCATTTTTCCCTTTGATCATTTTTCGCTTCGTTGTTCACATCAATTGACTTTACATGATCTATACAACCATTTTATTTCCCATTATTTCTTCAAATTCCAATTCTATCCTTACAAAAATCAAATCAAAAGTCGTGTTGTGACATGTAGTCCACAATCGCTAGATACTTGGATAACCAATCCGTGTCCAAAATTATGTCAAACTCATTAAAAGGTAGCTCAATGAGATTAGCCAAAAATGCGTGCACTTGCACTACCAAGAGACATCTTTATACACCTTATTTACTATAACATGCTAACCTATAGGGTTGTTAACCCTAATCTATATGTCAAGAAGTTCTTATGTTAACCCCCGATCTTGTATCCATGCAATGCATATGTAAGAGTGTGTAGACCCAAGATCTATTAGTTCTAAAGTAAGAGAATTAAGGAAAAAGATGGTACTGGTAATGACTTTAGACAAATTTGCCTCTTCTCTAGCTCTAATGGCATATTTCTTAGTAGGTGCTTTGTGCTTTGCTCGGCTCAATGATTTGGCCCTCTAAGCACCTTTTATACTAACTATTCTATCACCTTGGTCTTCTCTCTAACTTCTGGTAGAAATAGGTGTAGATTTTTGCCCAATATTGAACCTCTTTAGATAATCTTTATGAAAATGATCTGGTGAACCACAAACGAAATAGACTCCTAGCTTGAACTTCTAACACTCTCTTCTATGTCTCTTATAACATGTCTGACATTGTGGTACTTAGCTACTCTTGTCGGTAGGTACAGGACTGACCTTATTCTTATTTTATTAACCTATTTTTTGTGATTGGCCTTATTTTAGAGGCTGCTACTGCATAAATGACTAACCTCTCTTTTATGTCTTCTCTGAAAATTGGGCTATATTGGTTAATCCCTAGCAATAAGATCTTTTCTTTTGATAAAGTTCATGTCTCTCCTTTTGAATCTCCTCTACAATGTGACAAACTATTACCAACATAGAAAAATCTCTAATCTTTATCAAAGCTATATGCATCTTGATCTTCACATTATGCCCCTTCTCAAACTGCTTACTCCTATTAACTTCTATCTATACCATATCTTTGGCATATCAACTTAATATAGCAAAGTTTTTCTCATACTATGGTGTAGACTTCTGACCTTGCTTAAGATCTACAAACTCTTACCATGTAGTGTTTAGGTAGTGTTCAATAATATACTTCTTCTAAAACTTTTCTAGAAAGATGTCCCATGTCAAATCTACTTCATTCTTATGCTCATTGAAGGCATCCCACCATTTAAAAGCTTCCTCTTATAGAAGAGAGGTTGCATAGATGACCTTCTCTTGAAGAGTACATTTTAGTTGCTACATGATCTTGATGGTCCTATCTATCTAGTGCTCCACCTTACTAACATTTGCCAATCTTTCACCCTTAAATTCCTCATCTCTTATATTTTTTATTCTTTCGAGATAGGATTTTTGGAGAGCTTGAGGTAGCTAGAGTAATTACTAAATTGGTAGAGGTGATGAGGTGCTACTATTATAGCCTATCTCAACAGCTACAATATCTCTTATAGAAAAACTGGTGATACTTGTGTTGTCTAAGATTCTTGCCTAGCATCACTCCATGTAATGTACTCAGCCTTAGTGGCCTCTTATCCAACTGTCATCGAAGGATAACTCTTGACCTCTTCTTTACTATATGATGTATTTGAACTCATCTTTGATCTATAAGATATGGAATAGATTATAAGCCTCGATATCATACTATTATGTGATACATGTTTTTAAGACCTAAGACACTCCTTAATTACCAAGGAATGCCTAAACTAGAGCTCTAATACCACCTAATCTGACAACCCTTACATGATCCAATCGTCATACCCGAATAAAAAGTGACACACAAAGCATAATCAAAGCTTATTTAACTTTTTCTTGTTATTAAAACTAGAATAAATTTAAACCTTTTTAAAACATTTTATTGTTTAATTAACTTTAAAAATCTTGTATAAATAAAATTCTGCTTTAAAGATTTAAAATAGTTTTAGGATTCCTCCTATCAAAAATTCGATAGCATAATGAATGTACCTGGACACTATCCTAAATTGAATAGTAAACTTACATAGGTAAAAGCACTTATATATCAATCAAAACTCATTCTTCAACTATTGTGATCGTCCGATCACTCTAAATTAACCAACAACACAAATCACATGCAATAGGAAGAGATATCATATG
The DNA here is from genome assembly GCA_948208565.1 of Hura crepitans. Taxonomy (NCBI): domain Eukaryota; kingdom Viridiplantae; phylum Streptophyta; class Magnoliopsida; order Malpighiales; family Euphorbiaceae; genus Hura; species Hura crepitans. The sequence continues at coordinate 3,874 of CANXYI011530311.1, forward strand.
AGCATTAAAAAGAAATTTAAACTTGTTTAAAGGTTATGAAACAATTTACAAATCTAGATTAAGCCCAATCCCTCATTAGCCATATAAGAGTGTCTCTATACAATGACATCACATAATTATATGTATAAAACAACAAAATACCACAAGTGTTTTTCTCTTGGTTCATTATAGTTATTAAAGCTTTGACTCTAATCTAGTTCTTTTACTTACGCATTGCAAAAACACATGATGCGCTAAGCATTAACTTACTGGTGTAATCAAAGTAACTTGTGCAATTATTGTATTAGTTATCATACATAAAAGTGACATATATAAAAATTAAATATACTGTGTATATGCAACTCAACATGATAAGAACATAAAAATTTCCCAAAATATATTATCATGCATTAAGTATCAATTTTTCACTTTATGGAGTTCATGTTTTAAGCTGCATTAATATCCATTCATTATACCATACTCAAGAAAACATATATGCTAAGATAGATAATAGGGTCTCAATGGATCACTAAGGACTTTAAGACCACATGGGCCTAGATGCATCAGACCCGAAGGTTAGAACTTTAGATCTAATGGTTAGTATGCATCAGACTCAAAGGTTAAAACTTATCATAAAACCCATAAGACACATCATCAAAATTTGAAGGTTTATGCATCGCAACTCAAGGGTTACATAGGTACAGAAGTACCCTAGTAGTTGCTATTACCCTAGGTTGATCGGTCAACCTATCTAGCTAGGTTGTTTACTTGAATGGGTTACTAACCATATTCAATTTTAGTTTCACCTTGTTAACATGACTTAAAGTAAATTGTAATGATTTGCTTAGCAAACAAATGACCAAATAGGGAAAAGTGTCATTTTGTTATTTATCATAACCAATTCTTATTAAGCATGTCCATACATCTCTTATTTAAAATAAAAATATAGCATAACATGACCAATAACATACATAGACTCATGAAATACACAATTCATCATATTTTATTTCAAACATAATATTCTTCGTCTCTGTCCACACATAGTCTCTGTCCACACATAGCATAACATATGCCATTATAATATGACACGAATAATATGCCCATTCTTAGAATATTATCATGATGAAAACCATGAGGCAAGCATGCCACATTATTGCTTTGGCAAAAAATGACAAAAAGAAGGATAATATCATCAATAATTAATTTACATAAATTTATTCCTCTTGAATTCATATATCTCAAATATAAGCTTATACAATAACAAATATCCTTAATAATGACCATATTTAAGACATTTAGCCACCATAATGTTCAAACTAAACTAAACATTTTAATTTATTAAAATGCATCATAAAATAAGTTAATGTGCATTAAGTATTCCATACCATGACAACCCAACCTTGTTACATAATAACATTTATACTTTTAGCACACTAAAGTATGCTCATAAGGCCATTCGGCCATACATTCACATGTACACATAATATTCAATTGCTCACCTGCCATGCATTATTTTTGAAATGCTTGAAAATTACCATTTTATGAATAATACTCTCGAGCTCAAGATAGTGTCTCTTAGGACATTGAGGAACCAAATGGTAGCTAAAAGGAAGTACTGGTCAAACAACTTTGATTAGATAGAAAATGGTGAAAGTAAGTGATTTAAAAATTTTAGCAAAACTAATAAATTGTTTTGGCTTGAGAATTAGTGAATAGTAATCTTAGTTAAGGTTGTGCCGTCAAAGCTTCAGAAAATGCCTAGATGGACCTGAAAGTAGCACACCTTAAGGCTAAAAAATTCCAACGAGTCTATTGGTGAAGGAATTTTTAATTTTTTGAGTTTGTTTGATAATTATTAGAAATTTACTAATTACGCGAGTGAATAGATACTATAGTTCCCGAAGGAATTTTGACATAAAATTTTATAAAGACCTAATTAGGCCTAATCAAGGATTTTTAGCACAAAAGTGATAATTTTTAGAGGTCTATAAAATTTATTAAAAATCATTGAAAATTTTAGATGTTAAAATGAAAAATAGGTTTAATTATGGCCGTTCGATCTTTATGTGGTGCGATATAGGCCATCGATTACTTAAATAAAAGGATAAAGGTCCATGTAGGGTATGTGTGTGTGCATGTAGAAGATTCAAGAAAGCTCTCTCTCCCCTTTCTTCTCTATAGTGCAAATGCCACCCTTCCATAGCTACCCCTCTATCTTTTCTTCCTTAGTCCCTCTTTACACCACTAAACCTCAAGAAATTTATATTGATACTAGCCTTTATGATCCCCTGAATATGTTTCAAGTGACAGAAATAAAAAAGGAAGCTTGGAAATTGAGATTCAAGGATGGGTAAATAGTGACACTTTGGTAAATGAGCGATTTTCTTTGAGATCTCTTAGTTTTCTTAGATAGTATTTAAGGTGTTGATGAGATATAGGCAAAGAAAATTTATTTCAAAGCTATGTGAAATTTTGTAGGAATTTTTATAAAGGGACCTTAAAGTTAGTGTGTAGGAAAAAATCAAGGGAAGTGGAGGAGGAAGATGAAAATGATGAGTTAAAGTAGCTTTAACATGACTTAGAGTCCATTGTAAGTGAAGTTAGTGGATACTTACATTGTATTTGTATGTTATGAAATTTGGTTATATGTATGTGTGAATATGTGTAGAGAATTATGTTAGCAAAGGTGTGTGTTTAAATGTAATGATCATGGAAATAAGTTTGATGAATGAATATAAATAAAAGAAGGAAGGAATATAATATGCATATGTGATTTATCAAGTAGGCTAAAAGGTATGTGTGTTGAGTGTATGTGTGGTCTTGTTGATAATTGGCATGGAATTATGGGTGATGTAATGAAAAGTTTGGTTCATATGTAGAAGTTAATAGAAAATGAAAAGAGGATTTATAGTTAAACTTAGTTAATATGAATTTAGTTAGTATAAACTTAGTGATATTAACATTGGTATGTAAATGTATGGAATTAAAGATTTAGAAATTTTAATGGACATGTAAAAATAAGAACAATAATGTAAACTAAATACTAAAACTTTTATTTAGGTATGTGGCATAGAAATTGGTAATATATTGTGCTAATAAGAAATATGCAGTGAAATTTAATTAAGTACCTTGGGATTAGAGGATAATTCCACCAAAGTTAAGATAATGAGTAGTGAATGGAAGAGAAGTTGATTTCATGAGGAAAAGAGTAGAGTTGAAACATTTGAATAAGGATAAAATAAAATACGAGTTATTTGAAAAAAATAAGATTCGAAGGCTTAACAATAATTCAAGTATAATTGTAAATAATGTCATAAGTTAAAGGTTTAACTTAAGAATATTAAAGTGTAAAATCATAAGATATGGTAAATGAGTTCTTAATATTTAAATTGTAATTAAAGAGATGGACAATTATATAATAGAACTTTTTGTGAAATCATGTGTGAAAGGTTTAAATAATGAAAATATATATATGTGGAAATAAATAATACGTTTTATGTAAAAGTGAGGATTATGGGATACGATGGAAGTTGTTATATATAATATGTGTACATCATAAAATATAAGGAAAATAAATGTGTAATAATAGAAAAAGACAAGGTTTGATAATTTAAGGAAAGTGGTATGAACATAGTTAAGGAAAAGGTACATTATGGGATGAATTATTGGCATGTGTTGGTATGTGGAATTAATGTATAATTTGGTCACTTAATGTGCTTGTATATAATGGAGAAATTATATTAAAATTGAGAACATTACATGGCAGATGAAAAGTGGAATTCAGTGATAATGTTATGGCATAATTAATGATGGAATTATGCCAAGTGAGTTATGAGAAAAATGATCAAATGAATAGTGCAATTTTCATAGAATGACCTATACCTAAATAGTAAATTATGAATTGGGTTGGCCAATTAGTTGGACATCCACTGGATGGGTTGACTAGTCAACATGGATTAGCAGTTGCTAGAGGCTAAGTCTAAATGGATTTTAACATGTATATGGTAGGTGCAGCCACTGAGCATTAATTGAGCTTGCATGCTTCGGGTATTGGGAGGTCCATAGGACTAATCCTTGCTACCCACTTGATGATTTGTGGATATTGGGAGGTCCCTTGAGGCTGATCCCTACTATCTACTAGATATATGTTGCTAATAACTATTGGGATTTTGAGAGGTCCCATAGGACTGATCATTACTATCCCTTAGCAGATATTAGGATGTCTATATACTATCTTATAGTCTGGTATTAAGAGGTTCCTATGAACTAATCCCTGCTATCAAATAGGGCATGTGTACAAGCATCAAGGTCCAAAATGTAGGCCACTGCATAGTATGATCCTTGCTATTTACTTGTCTAATTTTTATACTAGTTAGGTGCAACTACTGAGGTCTAAAATATGGGCCATAGCACAGTATGGTTCCCACTATCTAGTGATATGGGAGTTGTCTCTCAAGGATGAGCCTTCAAATGAATTGGAAATAATGTTTGGATGAATTAATAGTATTTTCAATTAATGGTGATAATGACTTGATAATTGACAAATGGTGGATATACATAGGTAAAAATAATAGGAGCTGAGTAAAAAATATAATACTCAAACAATAGATCTAAACTATAATTGATGTTGTAAGAGCTAAATAATGTAGATAATGAGAACTAATCAGTGATAAAAAAACATACAATGACTAAGAGAGAATTGAGATTAGTAAACTCAATACTTAAATGAAGTGATTAAAGGAATACCAAAAATAAGCAGTCACAATTAGTGACAAAAGCATGCATTAGCTGAAAGGAAATTGGAATAAATAATTGAATTATTTAAGTACATTAACTAATTAGATAATATAATAGAGTATAAGGGTGCGAATGAGTTAGGAGCAAAGATGAAATAACAAGAAGGAAAAAAATTTAAAAATTTATATAATAGTTAATGATGAATTTGTCAATAACAACTTAGTAGAGATGGGTAATTATAGTATAACTATTTCTAGAATTAACTACTAAAGATATTACAAATAGAAATGAAACATATGTATGCACATGTATGGCCAATATGAGTAACAAATAAAATAAATACTAATATAATAATTGACTAAATAGTTATTATATGCTTTGTCTATGCTGAATGATTATAAGATAGAACTCATGTTTTACTAAATTCACCATTGAGGGTACACTTAGTGTATCAATTACCCGATGCGTAGGTAAAAAGACTGACCAGTAGTGTAAAGTAATCAGTAGTGTAACTAAAGGCTGTCCAAGTAAGAATTTCTTATCATGATGGTAGGTAAATAATATGTAGAGGCACTCATGTATATCAATGTGGGATATATAAGTAGAATAGCTTACATTGTTGAGATATGAAGAGAATATTGGATAGAAAAGAATTGGTGCACATAGACATCAGATATAAGTTAAAGATTTCTATACGGACTGGGTTATGAATGTTTTACGACTAGCTTCATAGTATAAATCAAAAAAATTAGAAGATGAGCCTAACATTAAGGAATAAATCGAAATTAAGTGAAAGTTAAAATAAAGATGACCTAGGGAAATTTTAGGATGGGTGACCTCCAGGAAGTAACGTCTCTTACCATATTTCTAAGGGAATTGGGTAGAGGGTGTTACAATTACATGCTCTTATAATCATTTGTCACCATTTATGAACATACAACTTCTTTAACATGCATAATACACATCACACACACACATGCCTTATAGGCCATTCGACCATCATACAATGTGCATATACCAAAATCATTCAAACATTTCCAAGGTCATATTGCATAAGTATAAAGTCACATAACATGATTCTTTTGTAATTAACACCATTAAATGTCAATTGTATAATCCCATACACATATACATACACATTATCATTAGGGCATACATACATTTAGCATAATTCACTTTGATTACACTTACTTCAAGTCCAAAATACACCCAACAAGCTTGATCAATCCTCATCCTTGCCTTTGTCTTTCTGTTTATCACTTTGCTCTACAAATATAAATAGGCTTGTTATGAAAAAAATCCGTATAAAATCAACCATTTATCAAAAATCAAATCTAACTTGGTAAACACTCTCTTAGGCACCTTAGAAAAATACTAAAGTTTAAAAAAACTTACTTAATCAAAATTGTATTACTATTAATCACAATCCATCTAAAACCTTAAAAATCCTTTGATTTTTCTTAAAATTCTTTTTATAATTAAGGTTTAGATGTCATGGAGGTTGGATTTAGTGTTTGGATGGCATTTAAAAGGCTTAGATTGAAGGGAGAGAGAAGAAAAATGGGGGAGGTAAGGAAGAGAAGCTGTTAGCTTCTAAGGAGAGGAGACGAGGTTGATGATGATGACACTATTCATTAGTTGACCCAAATAAGTAATTTTTAACCTATTTATATAGGTGGCATAAAATTTGTTAACATCTTTTCTTCTCTCCTTTTTAATGCAATTCTCCACTTTCTTTCCCTCATTTACCATCCCTTTAAACCCCTAAAAATCACATAATTTAAGTCCTATAAGCCTATAAAAACTTAAGCTCAAAAACCAAGAAAAATAGTTAAAAGCATAACTTTTTAACTTTACCTGATTTAATAAAAATACTTTCTGATATCAAAAAATTCCAATTCCAAATCCAATGGACTCTTTGCAATATTTTAGTATTAGGTTATATCAATCTAAGCCAATTTAAGCAGAAGAAAAATATTTTTATGGTTCAGCTTACACTAGGTCACTATTCATAGACATTGCAGCAAAAACTTAACTTTTATTTTTAACCATCTAAATGACCTCATTTTCACTTCAAATTTTACTCAAAATTTTATCATGATTAATACTTCCATTCAGTAAGATTAGTGTGACCTGAATCTTAGGAAATACTACTCACATCTTGGGAGTATTATTCATAACTTTAAGATTTTCGGGCATTACACCTACCAAATTTATAAACAAATTATACACACACACACACACACATACAAATGCACATAGACACACCATCCATGTCAATCATATTTATGTTATTTAAAGGTCCATAAATGTAAAATAAAATTCTCATTAGAACCCATATCATGATGATCAATTAACTTACATATATCAATTCTACATATACATTTATAAGTTATCTATTTGTGATCTCATTATACAAATTACATAAAGGTTACAATACAAGATACAAAAAAAAATTACTAAATACTTGATAATATACATCAATCATGTAATGCTTCAATTTTTTGATATATAAAAGGAGTATAAGTAGATATAAGGAGAGATTATGGGACATTAAGTATTTTTTGTGTACTGAGGACTAAATAGCATTTTCATAAAAATGCTTATTTTGAGACAAGATATACTAAAGTGAAATAGAAGAGGTTGCAAAACCTTATTAGGGGATGAAATAACTAGAAGTTAATGTGATTTAGTGCTTTAAGGATGGAGTTTTATTATTTACTATATTATTGAGATGAAATTCATTAAATCACAACCTTGATTAATATACCATAAAAATAAATCAATGAAATTATAAAAAAAGAAGTATAGAGATACAAGTAATAAAAATAATTAACAAGAGCCAAATTAAAACCATTACATGAATAGAAGGATGATAACATTTCTTATGATATATAAACAAATTTATTTCTTCTTTTAGACTATTTGGCTAATGCACTAAGGGAAACCTTTTTTCCCTTTATTCTTTCATTCTATTTGCTGCTAAAAGAAATGAATCAAAGATTGAGTAAGTGAGAGTTTCTAGAATCCTTTTCTTTTTTTCCTTTATTTTATGAGAGGGTAAGTTAAATAGGATAGGCAAACTAAAGCTGGGTGCTACTAGTAATTAGCCTATAAAAATTAGAGAAAGTTTATTTTAGAACATCAATTAATTATTGTGTCTAGAAGCACAGCCAGATTGTTGCCGAACTCTTAGCAAAGATTACAGATCTATTGAAGGAAATTCACACTATTGGCTATTATGTAAGGAAAGTGAATGAGATAATAAGGAAGTCTTTAAAGAGATGGCTTACTAAATATAAATATAAGAGAGTTGGCTCTGAAAATCACAGGGTAGTTACGGTGAAATTCGGATCGGATATAATGTGTCACCACCACTGCTATAATTATAGGGTTTAATAACATGCAATTAGGAAGGAGGGAGAGTAAGTTATAAAGATTTTTAGATTAAGGAATGAGGCTTGCATAGATAAAAGGGAAAAAGAAAACAAATTGAAAAATGGACATTTGACTAAGAGCTTAAGAATGTTGCAAAACTCAAAAACTTTAGCTTTTATAGAGAGCAACTCGAACCTAGCAATAGTGATTTTCAAAATGGGAAATAAAGATTTGAAAGAGAGCTAATTCTAGTTATTGTTCAAATTGACAAAATTTAAGAGGATGAAGAAACAATTAAGGGAAAGTGATTAAAGTGCACAAGAATTCAAAAATTTAAAGCTCAATTCTTTGAAAATGAAAAAAATAGAGAAAGGCTAATGTTTAGCCTTGCACAGTCGAATAAAATTGGGAAATGGAAAAAGTTCCCTTCCTTTTTGATCGTATTGGAGCAAGAAAAAACCATTATAGTAGAAATTGAGCTTTGAATATTAAAGCATGTAGATTGAAGGGATTAAGAAAGTAAGAAGGTGAATAATGGTTGGAGATTAGCTTAGTGCTTATAAAAATCCTTAAAATTGACTAATTTAAGTTAAATAACTTATAGAATTTTGTTAAGACATTTGAATATCTAAAATATATTATTGTAGTTATGTATTCAAAGGTCTAGGTATGCTTAAAAATGACTAAAAGTCATGTTATATAGTGGTAAAGGTGATAGGATTTAGTTTATTCTTAGTTGACCAATTTGAAGAAGCCATTATGTGTGAAGCTTTTCTTTTATATTCACAGAGTAATTTGATGTTGTTATGTGAAAGATATAGTGATTCCCCTTAGAAAAAATCTTAATAATCAAAATAATAAGATGAAAAGGGATATAATTTTATTTATCCCTAGATTGTGATAATTGAAGGTAGATGGTTAAACTAAGTTTAGATTTTAATGATAAGTTTTTAAATATGATCGAGATTCACGTACACATACATATTTATATATATGCACTTGATAAGTGAAAATGACCTTTACTACTTTTGTTCCTCAATAATTTGTATGAAATTATTAGCATGGGAAATGGGAACTTTAATTTCTTTATTTTAAATAATAGAGTTATCGAGCTATATTTGTCTTGAAGCTGTGTGGTTATCTATGGTTATAGGAAATAATGTATTTATTTACTATTGGAAATCTATTAAACAGTATTGCTATAACATAGTTATATGATCAAGGAAACTTAAATAGGCCATAAAAACATCCTTACTAATTTTCAACATAGTATGGAGGATTGGAAAAGTTAAATTTGATTCTCTCGACAAAAAAAAAAAAGAAGATAAGTATCATAATTGAAAACAATAAGCAAATTGTATGTTTAAATTATGTTATTCGCTACTTTCTTTTAGTTTTCTTAGGATCCTATTTAAAGTATATTTATATAAAGGTCTGAAGTGTGATAATTTGAATGCTTTAAGGCATTGCATAGGCTATTGTAATGTAGCAACAACTATACATTTAATGGAAAGTAAATCTTGCTACTTCTACAATGGAACATTAGTACTATATAAACACACACACACACATATATACATATATTCTCGAGTTAGAAATTTAATAAAACAACCATTATGCTTTGATAAGGAATATACATTATAAGTTATTTTAGATCCATGATTGAGAGCTTGATTTAAATTTAATATCAGAAATATTTAGCTCTTTAGTAAATTTGAATCTAAGAAGTTCTTTTGGTTGTTTGTTAGATTAAGATGCTATTAGTTTGGAGATAAACATTTTTGAGATAATCATAAGTAATATTAGGAGTTAAAAATGCATGAAACCTATGATTAATGTTAAGAAATGCACCTATTAAAGTGCAAACCTTAGTATATATCAAAACTTACATATTTGTCTAAAAGAGTGTTTTTTTTTATTCAATTGTGTCTAATGCTTGAATAAGCTTAAGACCATGTAGAATGGCTTAGAATAAACCTAAATGTGAGTGTGGCTATTCCTTATATGAAATATCAGTTAGGTTGTGTCATTATAACTTAAAGATTATAAAAACAACAATAATAGATAATTTCTTAGTAAACTCTAAGCTTTAAAGGAATGATTGGTTTGTAAAATAATTATAAATGAAAGTTATGTATGTTAATGCAGAACTTATTCCAAGTTTTGATATACCAATTATTTGGCTAGGAATCTATGTGTGCATGGAATAATGTGAGGATTTAGGTATTTTTATATCTGATATGATTAAAAGGTTTTACATGGAAATGTTCTTGCACGAGTAATAGAAAGTAAGAGGTTATTAAGTTTTCTTAGACATAAAGCCAAGGTATGTATATTATGAACCTTTAAGTGAATCTTGATTTTCTTACTATTGATTAATAGGCATGATTTTTAATATGAAATCTATGAGATATATGCCTACATAAAAACATAAATTTGAATACTATATATATGTTGGCTTCAAGAAGATGTAAGAATATGCTCACTTTAGTATGAGTATATATGAATATAAAAGATGCCATATGTCAAAGAATATGATTGAATGCAATTAAAATGAAAGGTGCACACCTATTTCTCACCAAGATTCAGATGACCTTAATATAGTTTGGCATGCTAAATAGGGACAGTAGTAGATATGCATAACTTTGTATAGCTTTGGCTTTCTTTATACTTGAAATGATGGCTAATACTGGTGCCACTTTAGTGCATTTGGGTAAGAAGGCAATTTAAAGGTATTGTTACACCATGCACCAAAGTTTTAGGTAAGATAGCAGTTTAAAGGCATTGTCACTCCATATAATTTTGGGTTAGATGATAGTTTAAAGGCATTGTCACACCATATAGTTTTAGTTAAGATGGTAGTCTAAAATGCACTATCGCATCGGTCCATATTTGGGCAATTGATGAGACTTCTAGGAAGAAATAGGTCTCAAATTTATAATGATAATAATAAGGAAAATAACTAATGATTAAGAGAGTTTTCTAAAGTTATACAATTTGTGGAAAGCATGTTATAGTTTTCATGTGACAACAAATGCATGTATACTCATTTATTATATATCTAAATTAGAAAATAGGCATATTATACTATATATTCATTGAATCACATGTAAGCTATATACCTACGTGTATTTTATAACCTACACATGTTTTTATGTACTATGGCTTGTGATTTGTATAAATATCATGGTAAGTGATATGTAAAATGATAAATAATGGAAAAGTAAGCATGTATGTGAAATGTCATGTAAGAACTATGAATGAAAGTGTTATGTAGCATGATAAAAGGATAAAGATATATTATGTTTTCCTAATTTATATATATGAAATTCATTATATATGCAAGTTTGAATGTAAGATTTGTGGTACGAAATGTGATACTTGACTTATTTCTTCTATGGAAATAAACATGTTAATTTCAATAGGAATTGAATGAAGTGGTATGATCAATAGTTTCTAATGCACATATGCCTTTCTAAAGTGATTAGTTCATAGAATTACTGTTAGTTACCATTATGGTATTTTTGATCCCATAAATTGCTTTATTAATATTCAAATGCAAGATGTATATACATAACTAATGTGGATGATTGACTAACAATCATTTAGGTTATATCTTGTATCACTGAGTTATTTGCTCAACTTGGTGTTTTCCTTCATGCAAGTTTGATCTTTGAGTAGCAGGAGCGAAGGGTGGAGTTAGATTCTACATTAGGCAGATTAGGCATAGAAGATAATGTCCTTAGATTTCCTTGATTAATTTTATAGATGTTATATTGATAATAATAATTATCACATATGCATCATGTTATGTCGTATGGAACTTGTAAAGAAATAATTTTCTTTATTTAGACTCTAATCGTCTAAATAATGAAAAGAAAAGAATGGATGATGTGTTTATTTGTGTGTAGTATGTGTGAATGTGCATGAATTGTGAAATTTTGAGATTAGATTATTGCTTGATTGATATTGGATGATTTGAGTCTAAGTTTTTAGTTGATGATTATGTATGCACATCTATATATATACACACACACACATATTTATATATATATGTATACACACACACACACACACACACATATGTGTGTGTGAATATATACACACAAACACATACACACACACACACACATATATATACATTTATACATGCACACACACACACACACATATATATATATATTGTAATGCCCATAAGTTGAAGAACCATGAACAATACCTCTGAGGCCTGAATAGTGCTCCTCAAGAGTCAAGACACCTTAGTAAGGCTAGAAAGAGGCATATTGGTTATAAAACTTTAACAAGCTAAAAGAAGGATAAAATGAAATAATTTAAAAATTTTGCAGAATCAATGAATCATTTTGGGTAAAAAACTAGTGAATAGTGACATAAAAGGATTTTGTACTAAGACAGCTCTAGGATGTGCCCAAACTCAAAAATACCATACCCTGAACCTTAAAAATTCCATTCTATATGTTAGTGAAGGAATTTTAATTTTTTTTGAGATCATCTAATATTTATTTGGAATTTCTTTTTTTTACACATGAATAGTAACTAAGGTTGTCCTTAGAGTTTGGGCTTGAAAATCTACGGGCCTCTTAAGGGGCCTAATTGAGGATTTTTAAAACTAAAATGTGTATTTTTGGATGTTTACAAAAATTAAAATGAATTTTTGAAATTTAAAAAGAAACTAGGTGAATACAGACAATTAGATCACTATGTGTCATGATCTGGGCCATCTACCTTGCCCATATAAAAGGCCTTCCACATGTGAGGGTGTCACATGTATAAAACCCATTATCGTCCTCCCTAAACCTTAAAAGCCGATGCCACCTCACCATACACACTCCTACTATTGTAGCTTTCTCTCTCCTCTCATACAACATTAATCCTCATAAAAATTATATGCTTTAGACCCTCTATGATCCCTAGAGTCTATTCTAAGTGGTAGAATTGAAGAATTTGGCCTAAAAAAAAAGATATTCAATAAGGTTGAATAGTGCCAAAATCAAGTGTAAGTTCTTGAATTCTAATTTTGTTTGTTGTTTTAGGTAGCCTAGGTGATTCTAAGAGAAACCATATTTTTAGATTTTAGGTTGAAGCTTTATAGAATTTTTGGGAATTTTTCTAAGTTGAAATATGTGTGTGTTTAGTCCAAAGAGATAGAGGTGAAAGAGAAGTGCATATAAGGCCTTAAAGTGGTGCAAATGGGGTGTTCTCACATCTTAGGTATATGGAATTGCTATAATTGATGCTTACAAGTGCACACACTTCCACTCATTTTCTCTCACCCAAATCATGCATACACTATTATTTCCATGCCATAACCACAACTACACCATCAATTTCCATCAATTTCATACTAAACCCTTTTTATGAATTCCATACACAAGTACACAAAAAATACATCTCATATCATTTATGTATGTATACATGCATGACATGCATTATTTTATCAATTCCACCACTGACTGAATACTCAATGTGTCGGTGTTTCGATACACAAGTTGTAGAAGTGATTAGCTAGCCAGCCTCACCACGTATAGTATAGATGTTTGCTTTTTGGGTAATCTTTCTATACCTTTTAAGGGATACCAGTAGTGGCACTCATGTATATGTGTGGATATATAGAAAGACACGGTCCTAGATGTTGTATAGGGTGAACATGTAATAATGACTATTTAACTAACCGTAACAAATGTAATATGTATGTCTAAGTAAGTGGTATAACATTATTGCATTTGTTGTTTATATATTATGGCTCTGAGAACCTGTGTTGTTGTTGTTAACTATGTGTGATGTGATTTAGAGGACTAGAAGGGTCCAAGAGTTATGGAGTATATGGGTAACAGTTATAAAAGTGTTTTTATGCAGGAAAAGTTTTTTGTTTTTCACTCGGCTAGTCATTATACTGTCTAATTTTTTGTCAAATGGACAATAGACATAAAATGGTATTTTATTAGACTAAAATAGATAGTATTAAAAGGTTATATGATAATAATCGCAAATTAGGCAAGACAAGATAATAATATAAAAGAAGCCATTCTTGTTCAACAAATGAGACTTAGGGAAATTTAAGGAAGGGTGACCTATAAGAAGTAGTACTCTTTTTCTGTTTCCTTCTGGAATAGACTGGGGGTGTTATAGTTAGTGGTATTAGAATGGGTTTAGGATTTCCTAGGCATAGTATACATGAGTGCCAAGGCCTAAAAGTTTGTTTTCATGATAAAGCTATATTACACGAGGTTGATAGGTTGTTTTCTATGTAGTTGTACAAGATGAATAAACTGACTCCACCAGATCGAGGGGAAGAGGTGGTTATCCATGCTCCCACCACTATCCATAGCCTAGAAGTGAGTACAGCCACACCTGAGCCTAGTAATGCTACACATCAGCAGAAGCCTCAGGCCCAGCCTTTCACTAGCTTTGTTGTAGTAGATTATGGCGTTGTTGAGACATATTACTGCACCACCTCCACCACTACCATCAGCTACCTTACAAAAGACTTATTTAAAAAGAGTAAAGAAAATAGGAGCTATGGACTTCCTGGGCATGAGGAAAGAAGATGCTACGAGGGCTGAGTACTGGCTAGAATAGACCCTCAGAATTTTAGAGCAATTAGAGTGCAATGATGATGGAGCTTGAAATATGCCACATCTCTTCTCCAAGAAGAGGCATTCCATTGGTGGGATACAACCAAAAGGAGAAATACAATAGCTAAAGTGACATGGGACTACTTCCTAAAGGAGTTTCATAAGAGATATATTCCTAAGTCCTACAAGGATAAGAGGAGGTAGGAATTCATAAACCTAAAGTAGGGACGGAGGTTAGTGTTTGAATACAAGAAGGACTTTGCTCATTTAAGTAGATATTGAGGAGTTCTTAGCTACTAATGAAGAGAGATGTAAAAGGTTCAGAAGGCCGCAATGTTGAGTTGTGGATGCAGATTGCCACCATAAAGATTAGAGACTTCTCTACACTGGTTGTAGTAGCTTATCATATGGAGGAAATGCTGTAAGAAAAGAGAGAGCTATTTCAGAAGAAAAGACCATTTATAGCTAGTCATACTAGCTTAACCCCAGCAGTAGGCAAGAGACAGAGGGAGTTTTATTTTGGATAGCAATCCTAGGGGTAGCCTGGATAATAGTCTTAGAGACATGCCCATCTTTAGAGGTTAGGTCAAGCTTTTCCACCTAGGCCTCGACCCTCACCAATGGCATCCAGTGCCCCTATCTCTACTGCTAGGAGGGCACCTCCCATGTGTGGGACTTGTAGTAGGAGGTATTGGGGCTAGTGTTAGAAGACTAGGAGAGGAGAATGCTTCACTTGTAAAGCTAGAGATCATTTTTAGTAGGATTATCCACAAAGATAGCATGAGGTTGCATAGATCTAGGCATCAGTAGTAGTAGCAGCACCTAGTAAAAGGCTGAGATAGACTAGACAATAGCAGTTAAGTAATAGTCAGAGGACGAAATCAAAAGCTAGAGCTCTAACATATTAGCATGCTATTCGTGCATGGGAGGAAGCTGAAGCACCATTGCTAGTACCTTTTATATATTTGATGTTCCTATGTTAGCTTTTATAGATCTAGGCTAGACACATTCATATATTTGCACCACACAAGCCTAAGATAGAGGCTTAGAACTGGAAACCATAGATTTAGACATCCAAGTTAGTAACCCGATTGAGCAGAGTGTGACAGTGAACACAGTCTATAGGTATTGTCCTCTGATGATATAAGATGAAGTATTCCTAGTGGATCTTATTGAGCTTCCATTTCATAAGTTTGATATCACATTGGGTATGGATTAGCTTACAGAGCACCGAGCAATGATTGACTGTGAAAATAAAAAACTTAACCTCTAAATGGAAGAGGGACATGAGGTGATTGTTGTGGGCAGTATAAATTCTTTATCTAACATTATTTTAGTGATCACAGCAAGGCGACTCATTTAAAAGGGATATGAGGCATACCTAGCTCACTTAGTTGACACCAGTAATACAATTTCTAGTCCTGATTAGATACCTATGGTATCAAAATTCTCATATGTATTTCTAGAAGAGTTGCCTAGATTGCCACTATATCGAGAGTGAGATTTTGAGATTCAAGTGTACCCTGGCACTACCCTAATATCTATCACTCCATACCTGATGGCACCTATAAAATTGAAAGAGTTAAAAGTGCAATTGTAAGAACTACTGGACAAGGGCTTCACTGGGCCTAGTATGTCTCCCTGGGGAGCACCTATACTATTTGTGAAAAAGAAAGACGGGTCACTCTAATTATGCATTGACTATAGGCAATTGAACATGGCAATAGTCAAGAATAAACACCCGTTGCCTAGGATTGACAACCTTTTTGACAAGCTACGAGGTGCCAGCATCTTTTCAAAGATTGACTTAAGTTTGGGGTACCATTGTTTATGAATTAAGGAAGCAGACATCCCTAAAACTGCTTTCAAAAATTGGTATGGGTATTACAAGTGCTTAGTGATGCCATTTGGGCTCACCAATACCCCAGTAGCCTTTATAGATGATGAACTAGATGTTTAAGAGATGACATCTTGGTGTATTCCAAGAGTCGAGAGGAATATGAGCAGCACCTCATGATTGTATTGTAAATATTAAGAGAGAGATAGTTATACACCAACTTAAGCAAATGTGAATTCTAGTTGAATAAGGTTACCTTTTTGGGTTATATAGCTTTAGCTGAAGGCATTAGAGTGGATTCGAGCAAGGTGAAAGCTATGTTAGAATGGAATCCCCTTAGGAATGTGATAGAGATCTGAAGCTTCCTAGGATTAATTGGGTATTATCGAAGGTTTGTCAAAGATTTTTCCATGATAATAGCCTCACTGGCTCAACTATTGAGGAAAGGTGTGAGGTTTTAATGGGATGATAAATGCCAAGCTAGTTTTTATAGGTTAAAGACTATGTTAACGGAAGTTCCAATCCTTACTCAACCTAAACAATGAAAGGAGTTCATCATATATAGTGATGCTTCACACAACAGGCTTGATGGCATCTTGATGTAGGAAGGCAAGATGATTGCATATGCCTCTAAATAGTTAAAGCCTTATGAAAGGAACTATCCCACATATGACTTAGAATTGGAAACTATTATGTTTGCTTTAAAGGTGTGGAGACACTACTTGTATAGAGAAAGGTGTTTTATCTATACTGATCACAAGAGCTTGAAATACCTGCTTACAAAAAAATAATTAAACCTTAGGCAGTGACGATGGATGGAATTGATAAAAGATTATGACTATTTGATTGAATACTATCCAAGTAAAATGAACATGATTGCAAACACTTTGAGTCAGAAGTTCATTGCTACCTTGAAACACATGCATGCCAAAGTAAAATACATAGAAGAGAATGCAATATTAGCTGAACTATAGGTTAAACCTGACTTTAAGTAACAAATAAAGAAGGCTAAGATGAAAGATGATTAGTTAGTGCAAACCATAAGCAAGGTAAAAAAAGGGAAGATTACTAGGTTTAAATTAGGAGTTAATGGAAGTTTATATTATTAAGGTAGACTGTGTGTTTTTGAAGTGGATGAGTTAAGAACCCAGTTCTTAGAGGAAGCTCATGAAGCTCTATACTCCATGCACTAGGGAAGTACAAAGATATATCTCGACTTGAAATCCCACTATTGGTGGCGAGGAATGAAATGAGATATAGTAGAATATGTAGCTTAATGTCTGACTTGCCAACACGTGAAAATAGAGAACTAAGTTCCTTTTGGATTGCTACACCCCATTGCAATACTAAAATGGAAGTGGGAAAAGATCACCATAGATTTTGTAATAGGGCTACCTATGACATAGATGAAATGTGATGTTGTATGGGTGATAGTGGATAGATTGAAAAAGACATCTCACTTTATCTCAGTTATGATGGATTACTCCTTAGATAAGTTGGCATAACTCTACATTGATGAAATTACAAGACTACATGGAGTACCCATAACTATTATCTCATATCAAGACCCCCCGATTCACTTCCAAGTTCTAGAAGAAGCTGCATAAAGCCCTGAGTACTCGATTAGCATATAGTACTGCATTTCATCCTTAGATAGATGGACAATCAGAAGAGGTTATATAGATATTAGAAGATATGCTGCATAGTTATGCAATAGAGTTTAGAGGCAGTCAGGATCAATACCTATCCTTGGTTAAATTTGCTTACAACACCTACCAAGCTGGCTTTGGAATGGCACCTTATAAAGTGTTATATGGTAGAAGGTGCAAAACTCCCATTTGTTAGAGTAAAGTAAAAAAAGGTAAGATCATGGGATCTGATTTGATTAGAGATGTAGAGGACAAAGTCAAGATCATAAAAGATAACTTAAAAGCTACTACGAACCGACAAAAATCTTATATAGATTTGAAATGAAAGGATGTTGAGTATGAAGTCGGTGAAAGGGTGTCCTTAAATGTGTCGCCATGAAAAAAGATGCTCAGATTTGGCAAGAAGGGGAAACTTAGCCCTAGATTTATTAGTCTTTATGAGATCATTGAGCGGGTAGGTCTATTAGCATATAACTTTTATAGATCCGAAGTGGCTTTTAATCTCGCTCTCATGATCTTAACTTTCTCCTCCATGTCTCTAATCAAGTTAGATTTGATAATCTTACTTTCTCCCACTTCACTACAACAAAGAG
>CANXYI011530328.1:0-10118 GCA_948208565.1 Hura crepitans
AGTTACAAGATTA
The DNA here is from genome assembly GCA_948208565.1 of Hura crepitans. Classification (NCBI taxonomy): domain Eukaryota; kingdom Viridiplantae; phylum Streptophyta; class Magnoliopsida; order Malpighiales; family Euphorbiaceae; genus Hura; species Hura crepitans. The sequence goes on from CANXYI011530328.1 coordinate 14, forward strand.
GTTAGAATGATGCAGTTATAAATGTAAATAGTTCAAGTCAGTTAGTTAGTTAGGAAATCAGCTAACAAGCTGTTATTGTCAGTTACAAAGCTCAAACTGTATATATAGTTGTAATTGATATACAGCTAATAAATGAATTGAAGCATTAATTCAGAAACTATTTTTCTTCTGAATTTACTCTCTTTACATTAAATACTCTTTTTTTTTTTTTCTTTTAGCAAATCTCAAATTTCTTTTGGAGTCTCACATGCCATGATAATCACTTCAAAAATTGAAAAGTACAAATATATTTTTATTTTGAACTTCATGGACTTTCTTCATTGTGACTTTTATAAGTTGAGCTGAGGTTGGATTAGTTCGCAATTATATAAATTTTCAACTATATCTCATAAATCAGAAGATTATAAATATGTTTACATTTTCATAGTCTACAATTGGTAATTTTTCCGTGACAATGAGAGAAAAGCCAAAGAATGTGCTTGAATCCATATTTAATTTAAGGGACTTAATTTTTTTTTGTTCTTTTTTTAAACCCATGACCAAAAAGAGCCCTAACACCATGTTAAAATTTTGGAGAAGAAATTTTCATTTATTAAGTTGAATATATACAAGGAAACGAAGCTCTTTTATAGGCTATGAGAATAACAATATAATCAAATAATAAACAAAAAAAAAATGTTAAATGATTTAATGCATGATCAAGTATTTTATTATCTACTACTAACCATTAATAAAATTTTAGCAACAAATTTTGATTATCATTCTCAACAAAAATATGAAAAAAGAAAAAGTAAATCGTATTTTCTCTAATTAATTAAGCTATTTAGAGAACAAGCTAATCAAGTTCCCACCTCTCCCAAATCCGGACCAGTCACAAACTGAGTGCCATTTCCCGTTGGGCAGGCTTTCAATGCGATTTGTTTGATTTAAATTTAAACACCTTTTTAAGACAACTCTTTTGGCGCAAAGCTGAGTTTGTTATTGGAGCTAATCTAATTCTTTATCATATATACCGATAATAAACAAGCATTCACAATGAGACCCACATGAAACATTGGTGGGTGATTAAGGTTCGTACAAATATTGACAGCCGAGAAAAATAACTTTTGAAAAACAATGACGCGAACCCAAAGGAAGAGCTAATGGGCTCATTTTGTAAAAAGAAAATTTACAGAGAAAAATAAATGACAAATGAAATGCTCAAACACCTCTAAATTTTAATGCACAATACCATTTCCTGTGAATCAATCTTACGCCTTCCCTGACAAGCTCGCAGGGAATTGATTCAAAGTCCATCACCACCAACACCGGGGATCTCCCCGTTTGACTCTGATTTATCCATTTCGGCTCCATGGGACTTCTTCAACTTTGCCACTAAAACCCACATGTTAGCGAGTTCATTTTCAAGATAGGCTTCTCTTTGCTTAGATTCTTCGACCCCTCTTTGAAGCTCTACCTCTCTCTCATCTTTCTCCATTAGAGCAGCTTCATACTGAAGTTCTCTTTCTCGACTCATGGCTAACTCTTTCTTGAGTTCTGATGTTGCCCCAACTTGGTCATGGCGTTTCATATGATTCTCCCTTCGGCCATTTCGAGCAGTGCCCGTATTGCTAGTTCTACTACGCTGTGTGGACGAGTTTTTAATTGCTGCCAACTCAGCAGCTAATCTCTCATTATGATTCATTAGCTTAGCTACTTCTTCCGACAATGCCTTTAGTTCTACAGCAGCAGCGGAGGCAAGCCCTTTTGCATATGAACTCTCATCTGCCAATTTTTGGTTTCGCATTTCTAGCTGTTCTTTTGACTCTGTTAGTGCAGCAACTTTTTGTTTCAGTTCTTCAATCTCATTAGCCTGATGGAGGGAACAAGATGAAAAGTTAGAAATGTCTATTTAATTATGCGACAATCGAAACTCTAGCCAATACATTATGAAACAAGAAGGACGTTATCAACAAGTCAGCACCGTGAAGTCGTTTATGTAACTTTTCCTTCTATTTTTGAAAAGTTATTTTCAAAGGATGGGCAGAGGAGAAAGAAGATTATGTAATTTCATAATCACTCATTGATGTAGCTTATGTCCAGCCAAATAACAGTTGCTTGATCTCTAGTGTTAATCCTAGTCAGAAGGATCTTAACAGTTAATCATTCTTCGTTTTCAATAGTAGGTTACATAATAGTAATTCTCTCAGAAGAATTATTTAAGATAATTTTATGCTCATTGTGATTCTCTAATCTCTAGCATTTTTGGGTTTAGTTTCTCTACATAAGGTTGTCGTTTTCTCTATCAGCCACTTAACATGCCGGTAAATTCTTAATGAACAAACCTGTGATTGTCGAAGCAAATCTTCGTTCCTATCTTTTTTTGCTGCAGCTTCCTTGTCTACCTGATTCTGTTTCAATTCGGAAAATCGCTGTGAAAGACTGGATAGAGGACTAAAATTTCTGGACTCTGGCGCATCAGAGAGCTGCTGCTTCAAAGAGCCAATTGTTTCCTGCAATCCTTCACATTCAGAGATCTGATAGAGAAGAAATATCCGAGTTACAAACCATTCTCAACTGATAAACGAGGAAAATCAAATTCGTGCGCCTATAGTTTTGGTTAAGTTGCTTTGCGACCTTTTGGTTAAGCTGCTCCTGAATTATCCGATTATCTGCTGCTTTAACCTGAAAAAATTAAATGACAGGAAATAACTTAATAGATCCAATTAATAAAGAAAGATCATTTTGATAATAAAGAAAGATCATTTTGGAGAATACAACATATTGATTGACTTCGGAATTCATAAACAATTAATTGTTCTATTTTTTGTAATAAGGTATATATTGTGTAATAAGGTATATATTGTGTACAGAAAAGGTTGCTCATTTTAAATAATTTCATCTATCATAGATGATTTCAAAAAAAAAAAATTGTTATTTGTATTGCTGTCTCTCATCTGTTATTGGAAATGACATCTGATAGAGGAGCAACAAAAATCCAACTGTTATTGGAAATGAAGCAAGTACAGGTGATTCATAACTTTAAACGGCTATCAAGCATATCCTTGTTGTGTAGCAGACACCGAAGATGTCATATTTCAGGTCAGTATAAGATTAATCACCTCAAGTTCGAACGACTTTTCATTCAATTGAGCTGTCAGTTCAACAATCGTCTGCTGCAGATAAAAACTAACAGGTTAAAGATAGACATGCTCATATTGACAAGCAGTTAATTCAAGAATAAGTGCAGTGAAACCTACTTGTGAGATCTCCAGTTCATCCATCTTGTTGTGGGAAGCCATGATGGAACCAGCAATTTGCTTTTCCAGCAAAGCAATTTGTTCATTCTTGACCTTGATTTCGTCACTCAACATCTTAATCTCCACCTTAAATAACACAAAAGGACCACAAATTGAATTTTCTAGCAGAAAAGCAGCTAATGAAAAAATGCTTGTGGAAAACAGCATAGTACATGAATCTGTTCCTTCTGGGGATTTCTTGAAGATTCCTCAGACAATCTCTTCAAAGCACTTGAATGAAGTGCCACCTCACCAGACAAAATCTTCTGTTGTTCCCTTAGGAGATCAATCTCATCACTTGTTTTTATGCCAGTCTGTTAACAGATAAGCCAAGGGGTTTTAGACCCTTCAGAATACGCACAAAGTGTCCTCACTGAAAAGAAAGAAAAGGTAAACTGAAAAGTTAAATAGATCATCAGCTTACCGAAGGTGTTTCTTGCCCAAGGAAATTGTGTCCAGGAATTTCTCTATCTGATCTAATCTCACACAGAAGCTCAGCTGAGCTCTCTGTCAGTAGGGGATTTGAAAACCTAGATTCTTTATGAAAATTGCTGTTTTCGGCTTGAGGCGTTGATAGTGTACTGATAGATTTTACTCCACTTGATTTATCACTGGTACTTGTTCCCATGCCACTATCTCGCTTCTGCTAAATGAAAATTAATACATTAGATTTAATAGGGGGGATACAGAGGCTACAACAACATAAACGAAAAATTGCTTTAAGAAATGTGAAACATAAGTTAGTAATCCCATGATTCTTGATATTACAAAATCCTATAAACTTCTCTAAGCTAGATTGCCACAATGATTGATCTGCTTACTTCAATGCTACACAGAAACTGAGAAAGTACATTGATTTTACAAAATAGCCAGTTGCACTCAACTTAAAGCATCTCCATAGAACTTCACCAAAATGAATTCAGGGCTTCTTACCTCTAAATTCAAAGTTAATATTAGTACAATAAATGTAATTCACTTCCTCATGGGCTAAATGCCAAGCCAAGTGCTGATAAACAGTCAACTTGATTGATATTTCTAGTCCAAATGTGTCCAGTATCTCAACATATCACTATTAAACTGGAACATAGAGCATCTCCAAGCAGAATCATTTTTTTTTTAACAAATAACAGATCTCAAAAGGAGAGGGGCAGCAAAACCTAAGAATTGAAAGGAAAAGCTAAAACCTAGAATACATACTCGTAGCTTTAACCAGTTTAGCAATCCATTCTTCCTGGATTTCTTCTCCTCCTTACGGGTATCATCTGCTCTTTTGTTGTTCCCTTCAAGAGAAACATACAAGTCAATGTTCTCATCATCCAACATCAAGTCCCGTCTTTTGTATGGTAGGTAGGCAAGCTGCATAATACCCAACATCAACAACAATTAGATCAAATGAAGAAAAGAAAACACAAGGGTGTTGGTGAATCCTCTTACAAAGACAAAAGACATCATTCTTGTATCCATTATAGTTCAAATTGAAAAGAGAGAGAGAGAGAGACCAAAAAAAAAAGAAAGAAGAAATAAATGTACAGATAGATTGGGCTGTGTTTAGGGGGAAAGAATCTGGAACCAAAGTATACACAAATTGGACATATTTATTAAAGTACCTCTTCCTCTCCAAAGGAATGCCTTCTCCTTAGACCAGGGTGGTGAGGAAACCTTGATGATTGAGAAGCTTTAGAAGACACCAAAATTAACTTTGTCAAGCGTTGTATTCTGCTCAACAAAGCTGCTTTAGCTTCTTCTTCCTGTTCCAATCTTGATTGCAATTTGACTTGACCATCTTCTAGCTTTATAAATGACATAAATGCATCAGGTCATTTGGCAGCAACTCAAAACAAGAAGACCAAATTAGACACCGCAGTACCACATTCACAACTCACAAGAATAAGATACCAGGGATATCATCATATGCATCATCTGAGTTCTATATTTAACATGTACCTTTGCATTATGTATGCTAGACAATGCAATAAAAAAAATGGCTGAAGATTATATATGACAAAGATAACAAGAATAAATCAGCACATCAGGACATTGTCTAGAATATGCCCAAGGACAAACACTACACCATTTGTACCCATGTAGACCTAGAGTCATGATTGATATGCATGACAGTCATGTCCCCAGTTTCCCAGAAGAACTTGTTTTTAAGTCCACATCATTGTATAGATCCATGTCCCTTGGGACTTATGCTTTTCCATAAAGTGAGAGTTATGGGATGTAGCGAAGTCCTAGATGCATTGTCATAAATTAGAGTTCAATTAGAGCAATAGGCTTACTCTCACTTTATGTCTTCTAAACTTGACTCTGTCAACAGAAGCACTTTTGCACCTTTTTCTTCTTGATATTTTCTTTTCTAATTTTGAAGCTCCATATATTATGATGGAATCGTGAATTAAAAAAAGACTTGTTAAAATAAAATTTCTCTAGAAAAACAAGAATTTCATGGAGATCAAACATCATGTTATATGATAAATATTCCACATGCATTAAAAAGCTCTAGGTGTGTACCTTCTGTTTTAGGAGGACGATATCATCTTCCACCATACCTTTTAGTCGTGGAACAGTCACAATACCCCTCTTCAATTGTTCTAACTCTTCCTTCAAACAGCGAATCTCATTTTGATACTTCTTGATAAGTGATTTCTCATCAATAATCTGCAATTTAAATGCTTACCTTAGACTTTTCCGAACATTCCCCTCTTAAGTACATAAAATTTAGGAGGGAAAAGTACCTTGTTCTGTTCTGCTTGAATTTCAACGTGTTTGGCACGGTGGGCAAATTTCAAAGTATTATGTGTCTCTTCAGAATTGCTCGATGAAGGAGTAACAGTGCAAATGAGCTGTAATTTTATACAAAAGGTAAATGAATAAGTAAGGCGTTAAAGGTTGAATTAGTCATGAGAAATATAATGATGCATACTATGATTCATGACGAAATGCTTTTCATTTAGAAAGAAAATACAAAAAAAAAAAAAAAACAACACTCACTGATACGCGACCATGACCGCTTAATGATGACTGAAGAAGCCTGGTCAGTTTAGAGTCCCTGTATGGAATGTGAGTGGCTCTCCCATCAGTCAATTTTGATATCACCTATTAGGATCACAAATACCAAAACTAATATAAGTTTCTCTACAATGTAAAAAATTGCAATTATAGTAGGAAATTCACACAAAAGTATTAGATAAAGAGAGTATAAGCGTATGATAAATGAGAGAACATGTTATGATTGCATGGCATGGACAAATATTTGTTAAAATTTGATTCATTTGTCCATATAACAAAATCAAATTTAAAATCATGAAAATTCCAAACAAATTCAAATTGCGTTAAGTCATGAAAACATTTAGCCAGATCCAATCAAAATCCAGTTGAGGATCACAAGTCATGTAAAAGAAAGATAAATAAGTAAATCAACCATGAGAAGCTCAATTCCTTCTGCTTTCCTCTCTTTATTGTAATTTTGGATTTGTGTAGTAGACGAAAAGATTAATATAGCAAAGAGAATATCAGTAAACATAACACAGTTACACAGATAAATGCAAATACATATATGTGTGTGTTGTGACAAGCTTGTCAGATTAGTTTAATATTAGAATTATTGATGATATATTTTGAATGAGAGATGAATATTATTAATCTACTGATAAAGAATAAAGGCATAAGGCATATGATGAGGCCTCACAGTTCCTAGTGTTAGCAGGCTCTTATTAATGTAGGACCCTTCTTTTCGTCTTACACCAGTGGTCTCAGCTTTTGAACTTTCAGAACCTGCCAGATCGATGAGGTTCTGCAGGTGTAAGTGACATATGGAAAAGTCAAGAGACGCTGACAAAAAGAGAGAGAGAAGTAAAAGAAAAGAAAAGTAAATCAAGCAACAAGACCAAATGTCGGATCAAAAGCACTAATAGTAAGTCACGAGTATTTCCTCAGAATCTGCATACAAGTCACAGAAATTACCAGTTGAGACAAATTTACAGCTTCTCCTTCACTACTTTCACCGCATGGGCTACTTTCTATTGTCTGTGTAAATTTACGGCCCCTAGTCAGTTTAAAAGGCATAGAAGCAAACCAAATGATTGCATAAACAAGTTCATAGCTCCATATAAAAGAAAATGTGCCAAAACTGCAATAATCAATTAATACTACATTCTGCTTCCATGAAGATACTAAAAAATTACCAGTGTAAATATTGTGTGGCTCCGGCTGCTGAGTAAATTAAAGTTTGTGGACCCAACATGTCTATGCTCTGTGCCAAACAGAAAAATTCAGTAGCCAATTAGGCCAGGATTAATTTGCAAGTTTCTTAAGATACCATTCAACGATTACACCAGGGGTTTTGAAATTCCAGAAGAATGGATAAAGCATATTTGCAGTTGGATTGAGGACAAATGACATTCATTAGACATCTTGATAACTAGCTCATTGCCTATGCAGATCAACTTCTGAACGACTAGTAGGTGGACTACTAATTGGAATCTGAATAACTATGCACATCCTATCTGGATAGAAGAAACTGAGCGCAATATGAATCAATGTTTTAGATATTTTACATCACAAAACAAATATTTATGCATGATACTTGCAGCTCTCTCCTGTAAACTCCATTTTTCTTGCATTAGGCATTCTGCAAGTTGGGCTTTGAGTAGCCAGAAAAGCCACTTAGTGGAAAGGATTTTGAAAGCGGATTATCTGATGAAAAAAGGAGCATTTGTTTGAGAAAATATTTCTTTCCAGAGTCAAGATGGATTGCCAATTAGTTGCCCCTTCATTGCAAATGGCAAATCAATGTAGTTTTTGTTGTGTGCAACCCTTGGAAGAAAAAATTAGCTTCAAGAAGAAAGAACAGGTGGACTTTAGAGATTGTAGAGGACCTCAATATAAAGTAAAGTAAGATGATAGCATCTTTTTAGGCCACTTTGTGAATAAGTTTCAGAGCCTGGGAAGGCTTTCCAAAATGTGGAACCCCCAGAGAGCAGATAAGATAACTGAGACTGGTGGTTCCAAGCCTCATATTTTCTTCTGAGGAGATAATTTTTTTTTTTCCTTTCATTAATTCTGTGTGCACAAAATTTTTTTGTCATTTACTTTCATTACCCTGTGTGCACTTTTATCCATAAAAGCTTTTGATTTTGTCCATGTACAGTAACAGCCCCAGTGCTATACTTGATGATAATTAATTTTCTATAGTCACAGAATTACCTTCTCCAGCTGCTATAAGGGAAAGGGCGTGAGCAGGGGATAATACAACTTCTTCCTTTATGCCTTCAACAAAGGTTCCCTACAGATATAAGTGAATAATGAATAAATTTCCTTCGCAAAATCTAAAAGCTTATAATTAGATACATTAATGGCCATCACCAGGAAAAAGAGAAAAAAAACACAGAACTAAAGGATCTAAATTGCGTGCTCCAGCATATAAGACTTCAGAGTCAGAAGCTTCAGCTCTAATCTTAAATTAGTCTAGTGTGACAAAGTGAGAGAACTGCCTTAAAACTATTTTAGTAGTAGAATTCGTGATCTAAAGAATATTATTCCCAGAATCTCCTGGGATGAAGCACTAAAGTCAAATACCTAGGCCAAAATTTAATTACATAAAATAGCCTATATTAATAATAGAACCGATACAGTTTACTTGACCAAAAATCACAGTGTACTTACTTTTTCCCTTACTTTCTCCTCCTCTTCTATTTTGGAGAAAGGCTTTGGGCTATGAATAAGTTAGTATTGAGGTGTTCAGATGCTCTGAGTGTACACTACAGTTTAACAGTGCCCAATATATAGCATAAAAGATTCAGGCAGCTATGAATATGCAGCACTTAATTGAGCCTAAGATATTTTAGCAGACTACTACATCATGTCCTAATAGATAGTATTGCTTCTCATGATGCAGTGAAGTGCTCAACAGGTTAGGAAAGACCCTCCTAAAACTTTGAAATTTGAACACAAAGGTCATTACAAATAGTCAAATAGCATGATTCTTAAGTCAGAACCTGAATCTAAGCCTGATGAGTGATCTTAAACCAACTATATTTTGTCTAACATGGGCAACAGATTAGGAGTGAAGAATCTGTAAAATTATAAGCATAAGTTAAATTAATACATCCTGCAATTCGCAATCTGGCAAACAACCATCAAGGTTGCACTTCTGATCCAAAATTTGGCCATATTACAAAGACCTTTCACAAGTCTGTCATGCCATAATCTTTGTTCAGCAAGGGACACCGGTAACAAGTAAGTTTGGTTAATGCGAAACTTGGCACCAAACAGAAAGAAAATTAGCGTTGTTACAGTCATTAACCAGCATCTTAAGCATTTTGCCTTCTCGGTTTACTGCTAAGTGTTTTGATTTGCAAATAAAGAAAAAATGCTGTTAATATAGAATCTCAAGCTTGCAAGACTATTTTGGTCTTAAAGGGGATAAAATGAGCATTCATATGCCTTGATCCACACCGACACAAGATTGCCCATAATTCTTCAATTAGTTTCAACTAGTATGTTGGCTCAAAAGGTTACAATAATTATTTTGATGATAACCAAATCTTAAATTATTTTTAGATGTCTATTTGTGTGTTACATAGTTTCAGCTCTTATCCTTGCTCCAAGTGAGATTTCATAATATTAAAATAGCATAGAGAAAAGAAAATTCAAGTGAAGAATTTATTTGAAGAAATTCCAAGAAATTGAAGGCCTTAGGATTTATTATTGTAAAATTAAATTTGAGGATCACACACTCACACATGTATTAATTATTTCAAAAATTGCATTAAAATTGATTTTATAAAAAGTTTAAATTAATAATAATTTTTTGAAAAATCTAG
>CANXYI011530411.1:0-12535 GCA_948208565.1 Hura crepitans
CTGTTTCAGGCAATGAAACAACCATTTCACCTAAAGAGGAGTCCGGTACAAATTCTACCTCTTTGGAAAAATGATGTCGTCTTCTCAAGGCAAAATGACCATTTCATAGAGGCATGAAACGGTAATTTCAAGGCCGAAATAGTCATTTCAACAAGTAGTGAAATGGTCGTTTTAGGCCAAAATGGTGCAGTTTTCATTAGCAGCCCAAAACCTATTAAAACGCAATTTTTCTAATTTTAAAACATTGGCCCGAGCCCTCGGCCCACCATAGACGCCTATTTTTCTCGCAATTTGAGTCACACCGTGAGATTTTTCGGGTCGGGAAAAAGCTTATATTTAAAAATTAATAAAAAATTCTTTAAAAACACTTTGAGATCTTCGAATCGAACGTTAATATCCTTATTTATCGAATTTTAGTCCTTTTCTCATAATTAGGCAATCCAAACATGGAAGCTCCAGAACCCAGTGTGTATAACTACCAAGGAACTCAACTATGTTCTCTTATCTTTCCAATGCTAAAGTCTTCTCAAAGTTTGATCTTAAGGCAGGATTTTGGCAACTAGGCATACACCTTCAAGATCATTATAAAACAGCCTTCTATATCCCTAACTATCACTACCATTAGACAGTTATGCCTTTTGGCAAGTTACGCCTTTTGGCCTTAAAGTTACGTCCTCATTGTTTCAAAAGGCCATAATTCGTGTGCCTTTCTTATCCTCATCATTAATATATATTGATGACATTCTCTTATTCTCCCTAGATATAAGTACCCACAATAAATTACTCAAAAAATTCATTGACTTAACCCAGGAATACGGCATCATGCTTTCCTCTTCAAAAATGCAGCTAGTAAAAGAAACCATTGAGTTTTTGGGGTTGCAATTCCATGATAGGACTTATCAGCCACAACCACATTAGGGACAACCTTATTAAAATTTTCTGACAATAACCTCACACAAAAAGAGGTTCAACAGTTTCTTGGAATAGCTCACTATGTCAGAGACTTTATTCCCCATTTCGACACTGTAGCACACCTTCTACATGTCATGCTCAAGAAAAACACCCTTGCATGGTCCCTGTCTTAAACAACAGTTGTAAAACAACTACAAGAATTTGTTCAAAACTTGCCACCACTCCAAATTCCATTTTCCAAAAAAAAGATTTTGCAGATAAATGCTAGTGATAAAATCTAAAGTGTTATCCTACTAAAAGAAAAAGACAATAAAAAAGAATATACAGGTACATCAATGGCAAATTCAAAGACTTCGAATGTCATTATCACTCCACTTTCAAAGAAATACTGGCTGTTAAAAATGGTATCAAGAAATTCAAATTCCATTTTATTGGCTACAACTTTACAGTTGTCATGGACTGTTCGTCCTTCCCAAGGATGTTAGATTTCAAAGGAAAGACTATCCCTCATCCTCAATTTTTGAGGTGGAAAGAATGGTTCAAAATGTTCAACTTCACCGTTAAGCATATAAAAGGAGACCTTAGCCTGATTTCGAATTTATTAACAAGGCTAAAAGAGTTCAGCCTCATTACTACAACGAGTGATATACCTGAGATTCTCATATTTAGTTTAAGCAAATCAAACAGACCAATTTTTGAATATATGACTACAGTAAATAAGTAGTCTAGACCACCAACCTGCATAGTACCCCAATGCAAAGCCATTCAGAATTGGGTAAGAAACAATCTTTTCCAATATCTATCAAATCTTCAACAAAAATTCCCTTCGATCGAGGTCTTGCTCCTATCCATACTTTTGTTTTTCATCTAGACTACCTTTGGTTGATAGTCTACCACTTTTCAAAGTCTTACCCAAAATGTCCAAAAGAGATATGGTTTCTCTGGTATCTCTTAGTTCTATATTGCTGCATTATTTGTCTTCTTATCATGGATCTTCTCTATATCCTCTATAATGAAACCTATGAATCCTCTTTGCATGGCCAATTTCTCGAATGGTACTCACTATTATCAGGTGGAGGAGACAGTTGTTGAAGATCATCTAAGAAGAAAACCTGTGGAATAAGCCAAAAGAAGTTAGCTCCCAATATACAACAATCTTTATATTCCATAGACCTTATTTCTACAGTATTGAGCATTAACTATTATGGACCCAAAATTAAGCATATCACTAGAAAACGTTCTCAAAGCTTCACCCTTTTAAGGACGATAATCAAGAAAAAATAGAACTCAGAAATTTCATATGCAAACTCAACAATTTTGACCCTTGGACTATAGTAGCTCCAATCCTTTGCACCTCCTTAGGCCTAAAGGAAGATTGGAATTATAAACTAGTTCCAGGAGGAGACTCTACTCATGCTGTAAAAGAGTTCCTTATTCCTAAGCCTAGCAAGTCCAACTCTGTTTTTCAAGATTCACAGGACCCATGGAACTTTGAAGAATACTAGCCTAGCCCAGATGACACTAATCCAAAAGACATGAACATGTCACTAACTCATGAGCTAATTAACAATTGACAAAGCACTAGAGACAAGATAAAAAAGTTAAAATATATTATTATATTATAAAGTTTATCTTTAATCCTTTTGTACTATAAAAGATAAGATTCTCTCTAACTATAAAGAAGAATCTTATCCTATCATGTTCGCCACTTCCTAAAATAGCCTCTTAGCTGTAATGTAATCTTATCTTGTGTGTTTACCTTTTAAGGCCTATATATAGCCTCTTGTGTAAAATCAGAGGGCAGAACTGGTCAAGAGACACTACCTTTATCTAAATAAAAACATGATTTTCTAAATTCCCTCTACTATCTTCTACAAGTTTGTTCAAATTAGAAGGCTTAGTAAGATAATTTGTTATCATCAATGTTACAATCCTTAACTAAGCTGTAAGAACTAAAAGGACAGGTAAGCTCTGAGATTATGGTTTAAAAATGACCTAACTAGCCATAGTTGTTCTTATTGTTTAGTTAAGGCTCTCGGCATTCTCATGGTATCAAAGCTACACTACAAAAAAATCTCATTTTAGCGACAGATAAAATCTGTAGCTAAATGATAAAAATCCGTAGCTAAATACTTGTTGCGATGGAAAATTTTTCGTAGTTAAAATGCTCATAGCTAAAAAAATATAGCTATGGATCCATAACTAAATTAGCTACGGAAAATATCCATAGCTAATTAATTGAAAATTCGTAGCTAAATTCGGTTTGATTTCGTAGTTTATAAAACTAATTTTTAATATAGCAACGGATTATTCTGTTGCCAAAATCTGTCTCTAAATTTTTTATATTTAACTCATATTTTTATTTTTTTACATTTTCCTTTTCAATGTCACGGCCTAAACCACCCGCTTGCGAGTTTGCTAGCAGATTGACTCGGGCTTTTAATATAGCAACGGATTGTTCCGTCACAAAAATCCGTCACTAATTTTTTTATATTTTCCTTGTTAATGTTATGGCCTAAACCACCCATTTGCAAGTCTGCTGGCAGATTGATTCGGGCTTCGGCTCTATGGTTTTATTCTTGAGCAAAGGAAGGAACTTTCTAAGTGGTCACCCATCTTGATACTACTCAAGTCCAAATATGTTTAACTTCATAGTTCTGATGGGATCTGAACCCTTTTACCCATAACGCATCTATGCAAAAGATAGGTATCCACACCCTTATAAGGTGTGTTTCATTCTCCTCCCCAACCAATGTGGGATCATATTTCTAAATGTAACGCCTCGACTATGTGGTGTCGCCGAGATTGGAAAAGTGCGTCCAGAGTGCTACATCACCTGCATGAGTCCTGAGGTAGGGCATACTGTCCAATAAACTTCAAGGGGCTTAAAAAATGTGAAAATGACCTTAATTAAAAATTTAGCAGAACCAATAAATTATTTTGAGTTATAAGCTAGTGAGCCATGGGCTCAATTTAAGTCTCACTGGGAATGACCTGGGATGAGCCCAAAGGAATATGAAAATATTATACCTTGAAGGTAAAAAATTGCAATAGGCCAATGGAGAAGGAATTTTAAAATTTTGAGGTCGTTTGCAAATTTTTCTTAATTTTGAGATTTTATACGTAAATCGAGGCAATTGGTTAACTATCTTGTCGATAGAATTTGGCTGTGAAATTTGATGTGCCTCTAATTGAAGGTAATTGAAGATTTTAGAAATAAACGTGATAATTTTTGGACGTCCGAGAGGCCGTATAAAAATTCTCAAAGTTCTATCACAAATCGAATTACTGCAATTTCTTGAAAATTTTTGTTCGCCTACTTCTCAAAGGAATTTTATCATGAAATTTTGCGAGCATCTAATTGGGCCTAATTGGGGATTTTAGGAATAAATGTGATGATTTTTCGATGTTCAAGTAAATTTTAAAAATTCTCTGAAGTTCTAGCTTAAATTAGGATATAGAAAAGTTAAAAATATTTTTCAAATTACATTATTTTTATTCATTAATAAAATTCAAATGAAAACATAATTATAACTTATAATTACACAATATATTGTAATTTAACATAAATTAATGAAAATTCTAATTTTTTAAAAATTAATAATATTTAGCTACGGATTAGCTACGCCTTTTTCCGTAGCCAATGTTAACTCATCCATTAAATTTGTGATTAATTTTAGTTATTATTAAAATTATGACTAATTTTAATTGAATATAAAAATTACTAAAATAAATAAATTATTTAAGACCAAGAATAAAATTTAATTAACTAAAATTAGTTAATTTTCGAATTATTTTTTCATATGTAAAAATCCTTATTACATTCTAAAAATAAAATAATTGAAAAATAAAATTAAAAATAAATAAAAAAATTTATTAGTTACGGATGCAAATTTTATTGCTAATCTGTCGCAAAAATGAAAGGTAAAATATTATTTTAATTTTAGTTACTGAAAAATCCGTAGCTAATATTTAGAAATTTTATTTTGCTATAGCGACGTATTATTCCGTCGCTAAATTTATCGCTAAAATGTCCCGCCAATGTTACGCGCCAAAAATTAACTACGAAAATCTAAATATGTAACTATTTCGTCGCTATATTAAAAAATTTTATTTACTTTAGATTTTAACTACGAAATTTTATATCCGTAGTTAAATCCGTCGCTATCTAGCTAAGGGTCTAGATCCGTAGTTAAAATCCGTCGCTAAAATGGGATTTTTTTGTAGTGCTATAAGGACGCAGAGGGCTTTAACTAAACAATAAGAACAATTATAACTAGCTAGATCATTTTTAAAACACAATCTCAAAGTATGCATGTTCTCTTAGTTCTTACAGCTTAGTTAAAGATTGTAGCACTGATGATAACATATTATCTTCCTAGGCCTTCTAATTTGAACAAACTTGTAGAAGATAGTAGAGGAAATTTAGAAAATCATGTTTTGATTTTATGAATTGTAGGATTATAAGCCCATTATATGGTAAAAGAAAAAGCATATAAATATTCTAATTTATTTACTCAATTAATGATAAAGAAAAAAAATTCATAAACAAAAATTAAGATCAAATTATCTTTAAGACTTTTTCAGTAAATTCAACTTAATCTATAATTATTTTTTTAAAATAATATTAGCATGTAATTTTTATTTTAACTTTGTCTTTGGAAACCTCAAGAGCCTGGCTTGTTATATTTAGCATAAGGATGGAAATGAAGAAAACTTCCAATATAGTGTGTAATGGAAAAGAAAGGCCAAGAGTAGGTTTTACGATTAACAAGTAAAAATAACCACAGTGGATAGGTAAGGCTAAACTATTATACCACGGAATTCCTCAAATTTAAAATTTATTGAATTCAAATTGAAGATTCACGAACCAGAACTACAGACATACCTAATAGTGAATTATCTATATTGTATTAAATTTAAATAGACTATATTGACAATGACCATTTAACAGCATGGAAAACATTAAATACATTATTATCATATATAATATATAAATCAAATATGATAGCATTTTTAATAGCTAACCATTCTATCCGATACCATTAATAGGGAATCACTTAACCTAATAAAAAAAATAAAGTTGTTGAGATATAAAGAACTATCCCCACTAAAAAATATTGGATAAATTCAATCTATCACATATAAAAATATTAAAACTACTTAAGAAATTATCACTGTAAGGATAAAAAGAAAAATAATTAGGTAGGAAACTACAGGATATTTACGTAACAGCAATTAAGAGATAAAATTTAATAATAATATGGATCATTACCAGTAAAATTTAGATTTATCATTGATTAATTATTAGGAGTTGAATAATATGTAAATATATTATATTGAGTCAGCATCAATCATAGTTATCGAACTGTGTTAATTAATTTCATAATTGTCAATTGCGACAGGGAAAGGTTTATTTTATATTATAACTGTGGAGATGAATACAACTAAGGGACCCTAAGTACACATAAACCTTATTTAATTAGTATATTAAAAATGAGTAAATAATTTTTTTTCCAAAAAAAAAAAGGTTGAGTCTAAAACTTTAAAATTCTGATGAATTTGAGAAGAAAAATATGAAAAATAAAAATATAAGTAAGTTAAAAAGAAAGCAACTCTTTTGAAATTTGATTCTTTGTTTTCTCTATTTATTTCGGGTGCCTCTTTTCCCTTTTCATTGGGCATTTGGGGTTGGTGCATGTGGGGGCAAATATTCATTTAGTAGTTCAACGAGTCAATAGTAAGGCATGGTCCACTGAAAGTCCCGGTCTACCTATGAATTTTTGTGTACAATATCCACATGATAATATATACATATATATAATCTGATCTGCTGAATTGTTTTCCGATCTAATCACAATTTCTATTCTAATTCTTTTCAGCTCTGTTGTCTATTTTTATTTTGAATAAAAGTCTTGATGTATAGATATACATTTACAATCGATTGAAATGTTTCTTTCATCTTTAATTAGGGTAGGACTTAAAGAGAAAGTAGAGTCACCTTATTCTTCAATGCCCTTTAGATCTATGAATTTTTTATTCATTTGGAACTACAAGTTGAAATGGAAGTGCGAGCTTAATAATTTTTTAGGGTAAAATATTGAGTTGCATGCATAGGATATTTAAATGTTAATTATCTCTCGTTTATATATGCAGATATTTGGGAATATAATTGATCCTCGTAATGAATGATGTTTGTTTGGGCAGTAATCCATGAATTAATTTTTTTATAATTTATTATTATTATTACTTCTTTTTTTTTTGGCAATCGAATGCTTGTAAATATATATTGGTGGATAATTCCCTAATAACAATAATAATATAATTTTACGTAGTTTGAAAAATAATAATAATAAAAATAGTTTCACGTGCTCATGCATGATTCTCTAGTAATTATTATTATTAATATTATTAAATATAATTAGTCTTAGGAAGTCAAGAAAGATTGCATCCAAGTGTTATTATACTATTTGCTAATATTAATTATTTATGTATTATATGGTAGAGAGAGAAAAATTTAGGATCAAAGGCTGGTCGTATTGAACTCTGTGGGATTCAAAACTAAAAGTTGTTGGGAGTTTAAAATCACTTGAATTGCCATCTAGGAGCCAGAAACGAAAAAGGAAAATGGAAAAGGGAAAAAGAAATACCAACCGCAATTTCATATGGAAGTGGGGGGTAATGTGGTCCATTAAATATAATTAATTTATGGACCACTTCAATCTTAGCCTATATTTTATTTTTTCTAATCATAGCCTTCATTAGAAGCTTCGTTTATTTCTTTTCAATAATACTAATAATAAGTCGTGATTAACGTGATAATTTTGAACTTTTACACCTCAATTTTCAAAATAGGCAAATTGAGATGCTTTGTTAATACTTTTACTTGTGATTTTTTTTTTTTGCCATTAAATTAATTTGTATTGAGTTGAATAAATTTACAAACCATAACAATGGTATCTTCTTAATTATTTAATGAAACTTGTAATTTTTAGTTAATAAAGAAAAAATTTTACAATCCCATCTCATCTCTCACATTTTATAAATTAGATCTATTACATAATCTATTACTTATATTTATCAATGTTTCTTTTTAAAAAAATGCAGTTATTTCTTCTCTTAATTATTTATTGTATTTTATTTTATGATAGCATTTTGCAAATAAATTATTAAATTCATATAGTTGAGGTGAAATTGATGTATAATGTGAATTTCAATCACTAGCTAAATATTACATCAACAAAAAAAAAGAAAAAGAAAGAGAGCAAGTAAAATAAAATACAATAAACAATTTAAGAAATAAAATGATTGTAAGAAGTCATGTGAAAAAAGAATGCAAGCATAACCAAAATTTTAATTTAATAGGGCATTATTCTTATTTTCATTTTTAATGAATCACTTATGTATTTTTCAATCCATCAAATTAAAAAGAAAAATTACATGTTCAGAAGATAATTAATTCCCACTTAGACCAGCCAATTGACCCACTGACAGTGTGCCGAATCCGAGCCCAGATTTAAAGGAAAAATTATGCATTAATTTTGTTTTAATTATATAAAGTTGGTAAGCTCATGTAATCCTTAGTATCTCGGCGGCTGATGCACCGAATACAGTAGATACGCACTGTTGAATGATGCAATTAAATTTTTATTTTAAATATTTATTCAATATATTATATATTGTAAAATTTATTATTAAATATTTTTTAAAATTTAATTATTTATAATTAATAATTAAATTGTAACCATATAAAAATATGCGATATATCGAATCACAATTTTATATACTCCCAAGGGCTGGAATATAAAATAAAAAAGTAGAAATGTAAACTAGCCTTTACTATTAACCCTTTTTTTTTCAAAGGTACAGCAATTATTTTTTGAACTAAATGAGTACATATAAATTAAGAGAGAATATATGATTAGCTCGTATTGAAAATCGATTAAATTTAAATTTTTTATATAAAATAGTAGGATCTAATTTGTTAGAGAAAATTAAATAAATTTTTGAAGAATTAAATCAAATAAATAAAATTTTTATATTTTTTACTTTTATATAAAAATGATAAACGATTTTATTTTTGTGCAACATAACGTTATTTGAAAACACTTAAATCGATTGTTTTAAAAATTTTATTAATTTAATTTTTTAATTTTTATACTTTAAAAATTAAATATTATAAAATAAATTAAAATAACTTATAATTTGATTTCATTTGATTTTGCCTATTAACATAAACAAAAAGCTCAAAATTTTATAGCTTGTTTTTTCGACTTTCAAGAAAGGATTAGCAAGTGGAAATCCATGCACAAGGACACGTCCAAAGGGTCATATTTTGATAGCCAGCAACCATGAGAGATTTTATGATTCTTTTATCTAATTTTATATAATAAATATAATTCAAGAAAAATGTAGTCATTTTGTCCATTTTCAAAACCAAAAAAAAAAAAATGAAAAATCACGTTTTCGTTTTTTCAAACTATTTTTGAATTTCGAAGTTTGAGATAATTGATAAAAATTTTATATTAAATAATTATTTTAAATATATTTAGTAAATTTTTTAAATCAATTGTTTATAGTGAATTTTGTTCTTAATTAATTATTGTTTTAAAAGTTTTGTTTTGGAGCTTTTTTCTGATCAGCTGATAGCTAATTATGCTTTATTTTTTATTCAGATTATAGTACTTATTTTATTAATTATAAGTTAAATGTGCTTTCAAATTATTTTTTTACATCAACAAATAATATATATTAAAATATTATAAATAATAATTAAAATAGCTATAATATTTATTTTTTGCATAATAAAAATATGCTTTTATGCATATAAAATTATTTTTTAAATTAATTTTTATCTATATCAGATAACGTATTAAAAATAAAAAATAAAAATATTCAGCATATATAGAGATAATACACTTAATAGTAATTTAATATATAAACAACTACCTTTAATAATTTTTTATTGAGCACTTATAAATTTTTTGCTATCAGACTGCTAAACTAAATGTGCTCCTTATAGTTGCTTTTCTACAACCAATTAAACACATTGCTAATAAAAAAAAGAGTAAAATACATATTTAAATCTGAACCATCATTTATATTTTATTTTAATTTTTATTGTTTGAAATATTATAAATTGATATCTATAATTTTAAAGTTATTATAAATCTAATTCTCCGTTAATTATTTCATTAGATTTAATTGAATACGTTGATATGCCTATTTTTATGCCTCACAATTATTGACTTGACAAGCATATATATGCATAGTAGCCATATATTTTATTTTGTATATTTTTTATATGACAACTAATAATAAATTAAATTTAATAGTACTTACTTTAGTTCAATTAAATATTTTTATATAAATAATAAATAAAACAAAAAACAAAATAATGAAAAGAAAATATTATTTATATGATAAAATTATAAAATATTATTTATATGATAAAATTATAATCTACATATTTTATATTATTTATTTTTCAATAGAAATATTATTTACCATTTAATAATAAAAAATATAAACAAAAATGAAATTTCTAAAGTTTAAATGTTGAATTATTGATTTATAATTGTATAAAAAAATAAATAGCGTGTATGCATTATGTTGAGTTGCAAATCTCATAATAATAACAAATAAATGTAAGAGTAAAAACATAATAATAAATTTAAACATTGAATTATCTATTTATAATTGTATAAAAGAAAAGAAAATAAAATAGCATATATGCATAATATTGAATTGCAAATTTCATAATAATAGCAATTAAATGTGAATGTAAAAATATAATAATAATATATATTTTATAATTAAATTTTTTTTATATATAGGCATGTGAGTTTGTTGAGTTATATATATATGTTATTTATTTTCTTTTATACAATTATAAATTGATAACTTAATATTTAAAATTTAGAAATTTCATATTTGCTCATATTTTTTTTATTAAATAGTAAAAATATATCTGAAGAAAAATAAATAATATAAAATATGTAAATTATAATTTTTAAGTAAACAACATTTTGTTATTATCTCATTTTTTGTTTTATTTATTCTTTGCTTAATATATTTAATTAAACTAAAGAAGTGGTGTTAAATTTAAATTTATAAATATTTGTCATGTAAGAAAATAGACAAAATAAAATATATCATGATTATATATGTAAGTATTTATTAAGTCAATAATTGTGGGATACAAAATAATCATGTTAGTATATTTCGTTAAATCTACTAGAATAATTAACGATAACTAAATTCATAATAATTATAAAATTATAGAAGGGACCAGTGGGCGAACACTGAATAGCATTGCAAGGCCCCAAAACCAAAAGTCGCGAATTTAAGTGTAAAAACAAGTGTTACTGCGGAGGACCCAAAAGCCCTAAGCTGTCAGACTTTGGGAACTATATGGGGACACCTACGCTCTTTCTTCTTTGGAATGCCGACCCACTCTTAAAACGCAGAATTGAAATTTTGATAAATATTTTTTAACATAAATATTAGGCATGTAAAAATATGAGTGTACAATTTTTTTTTTTTATCAATGATACAATTTTATTGATAGTTTGGGAGTCAAAGTAATTAATAAAGATATATTAAACGTTTTAAATAATTTTATTCAAATTAAATTTAAATTATTATTCATTTATCAGGTAAATAAATAATTAATTTACCTGACTGCCTCTGTCTCTGTGCAAATACTAGACACTATAGTATATTATATTGTTGTCGACGTGGGTCATAGAGAGAGAGATTTGGGACCAGCATTCTCTTTTAGGAACATGTTGCGTTTGGGACAGTCGGACACCTTTATTTAATGTCCATTCCCTTCTTCTTACCTCGCACAACTTCATTCTTTTTCAGTTTTCTACCTGCATTCTACAAGCTCTCCTTTTGCACCGAGCTTCCCATTTCTTTTTGGATAATTTCAAATTTGATTTAAACATCTAAAGTCATAATAATCGAAGTTTTAATATATTTTTTAACAATTAAAACTCTAAATTATAATTTATAATAATAAAATTTTTATGTCCTTTCTTTTTTTTTTTTGGTTAAAAATCAAGCTATTTAGTAACATTATATTTCTACAGGAGCTACAAATGCTTAAATTTTAAAAAATAAATTCATCATTTATTTAAAATGTCATATCAATATTTTTTGAAAATAATATACTATTATGATGTTTATGTGAGGTCATCATATGTCGAAAATAAAAAAAAGAAAAAACACACCATTAAAAAAATACCTTGTCAACATTTTATGAAATAATTTTTGCATTTAGTAGTTTCTGTTTAATTGATAGTTATCAAATTGTTTGATTTTTAATAAAAAAATAGATATAAAATTTCAATTATTATAAAATGATGATTTAGGGTTCCAATTATTAAAAAGAAAAAATAAGGTTACAATTATTATTACCCCAAACATTTGAGGTCAAATTTATAATTATCCCTTTATTTTTCTACTTGCTTCTTGTTAAGGAATGATTTTAGAGATGGACAACAAATCAGCTTCTATTATGCTAAATAAGGAGAAAACAGTGGAAGCGTTTTCATCTGTCTTCATGGCCACAAAGAATCTTGTGAAAGGAGACTAGAATGTTAAGATTAGCCATATT
>CANXYI011530515.1:0-12260 GCA_948208565.1 Hura crepitans
ATCTTATTTTTAATAGGGATAGGCATCAGATAATACCATTATTGTGGTCTAGACAAGGTGCCCCCACATTTAAGTCTTGTTTGTAAAAGGTAAGCAAATATAAGTAAGATAAATGTTTGTACAGACCAAAGTTACCAACAATAGTGTCCACACGGATAACAATCAAATAGGCCAAAGTAAGACCGCATGAACTATAAACACCTAGCTTATGCAACTACCCACAGAAAGGCTAAACATGAAACAATTTTGCATGCACAACATACAGAAGAAAAACTAAGTTTGCACAGACTCCATATACCTCTAACGAGTCCATCCTAACTTCTTAATCTACCATATGTAGAAAATCTCAGCATCAATGCTATTAATTCTAGAACTATTAAGTTAAGATAAGGTATGCATAGACCTAGGTAGCCCTAGGCAAACCAAGTTCGCATGGTCTTATTGAACTACAGATAACACATAATAAAATGATGAAGGAAATAGCTAATCAAAAGCAATCGGACATATAAAGTGAGGAAAATGCACCTGGGGGCACACTTCTGAGCATGCGTGGTGAGACAAATAGGCTAAAATGATGTTAGGTTGCCAAAGGAAATTTCATTCACTAAAGTAATGCTCTATGGGTGGTTAAGGTATATGAAGGGCATGAAACCCTCTGAAATTGGCATAAAGATGTCCTCCACTGGAGAAGATGAAAAAGGAGATAAACCCACAGCTAGAGGGTGTAGAAGAGTCATCAGAATCTTTTCCCCTGCCATGGTATTGCCAAAAGAAAACGAGGGAAAGTTGTTAAAGGGAGAGGAAGCCATCAAATTGCTTTTTTTGAAAGAAAATAGAAAAATAAAAATGAAGAGGAAAAGTAAGAAAGCCAATAGTTATTGATCTGTTGCAAAATGTCTACATGGACTTACTTTAATCACCATCCATATGGACTTTCTTCAATCTCATCTGCACAGACTTACTTCACTTTCATCCGTACAGACTTACCTTACTCTTGTTTACATGGATTGAACTCATAGATATGTTTGTACAGACTTATACACTATATTAATAGGCTAGCTCCTCAAAATTCCCATGGACTTTATAATCAAATGAATATTTAACACACTTTCCATCAGATCTTTTGTAATAGGTACATAAGCAATCTTAGTCACATACACATGGTCTCCCAAAATTTCTAATCATGAATGCCACATATACACATGTTTGACATCTTTTATTTAAATACATGTAAATGATCATTTTAAGGTAGACCACTACTTAATCTTCCTTAAATTAGAGCCTCATCTACAACTGACGAAAGCTAGGTATGTATCACAAAATTTGCTATATCAAATTGATATTGAATCCTATAGCATTCTTTTTTACAGGATTCAAATTCTCTCGGATTCGACTCTGTGTCCAATCTAGCACTATCAAACTTGACTCCATATTCAATCCATAACTTTTTTTGGGTTTACCCTAATAAGCAAATCCATAATTTTCTTTGATTCAAATTAACAAATAAATCAATAACTTTTTTGAGTTCAGCCTAATAAGCCAATCCACAACTTTTTTCAGGTTTAGCCTAATAAGTTAATCCATAACTTTTCTTAGATTCAACCTAACAAGCAAATCCATAACATTTTTAGTTTCAGTATAACAAGCTAGTCCAAAATTATATCCTAGTCAAATTAGGTTAAACCTCATTAGCTAAATAACTTTAGGTACGATCAAAACATCTTCCATTCGATCAAACGTCGATGGTCAAACAACCTTGGGTACCTTTATTCAAAGGGAAGATACAAGATCTTAGCAATAATTTAGAGGTAGGCATCTATATTTGTTGTGCCCTCATGCCAAGTAAGTATACTTTCAAGTAAGTACTTTTAACTCAGGTACTTTGGTATGCACTATTGTCTTGGCATTTCACAGTAGACACCAAAATAGGGGCAATTGTAGATGCCTTACCTTTTAGCATATGATGATTACTAGAGACAACTTCTCAGTTAATGGCATAAGCGCCTAACAAAGATAGTCCGTATGGACTTATTTTAAGTAGGGTCCATACGGACACACAATCTATCTAAGTTTATACTAGCCTAATTAACTCTACCAAGGCCAAGGCCCATGGTCCACCCAGATAAGTCTAAGTTCATGTATATATAGACTAACTTAAACTTAGCCCAAATCCCATAGACTAGTGAGAAAGTATACCATCTACTCCCTATGAACTAAAACGTACCAGTCCCTACAGACTTGACAATGTAAAATCTTTTAGAAGTAGGATATTCCTATTTATACTATAATTCCTAATCCTATTAGGATTTAACTTCCTTTAGATGAGAGACTCTTAAACCAAAGCCTATAAATATCCTTTTTGGGTATGAAAAAATTAGGATGCTAAGAGGCTAATTCACAATAGCTAAAAAATCCATCCGTCAGTTTAGAATAGGACTGTAACTAGGATACAATCTATTAGTCCTATTAGCCACACTTAAAATAATTCATTCTATACTCTTACACTTTTGTACTATTGCTTGAATAGTTTATTCATAAGGTAATATCTGAGGTCTCTTTTATATATAAGTGATACTATTTTTTTAAATACCTATGATCTATAAGGATTGATCACTATTGAGGTGATTTTATGTAATGCCCACTTTTATCATAGGAATAAGTCATGGTTTTAAGTTGTTTCATATTGTACAATTAATTGCCATTACAATATATTCATTCTGTTATTTTTGTCTCACCTGTACACATTTATTTATAGGCTTGTTAACATTTGCAGACACTTACTTTCTTGATATGTGTATGATATATCCTCCACAAAGACTTATGTTCGATAACAGTGTCTTATTTATCTTATATATCATGCTTTAATATATACTGTTTACCATATCAATATATTTCTATGATGTTAGCATGCTGTATAACTATCTCATTCTATAAAATTCATGTTGTTAATATATCAAAATTATTGTACAGTCCACACGAACTCCCTCTTAAGAGAAACATAGTCCATACGGATAATCTTGTCTTCTTCTTGTATATTCTATCTTTAAGTCCACATGAACTCCCTCTCATGAGAAACATAGTCCATGCAGACATCTACTTTGAATTTCAATTTCATATGTATTTGTATTTCTTGTGTTCTTTATGATTCTATATAAATTATTTATTTCGTATCATTAAACCTCTTCCTTTGAGTTATATACATGTAATCTTTCTCACTAAAGCGAAGGTCCAAATGGACACAATATCCCTTATAAGCAATAGTCCACATGGACACTAGCTAGAGCTATATAGATTCCGCATAAACTTATTTACGTATAGATGGGACCATTTAAGTGCTTTACATTATTTATTTTTGTTTTGTACTTATTGTATCTTTTGATTTATTTTGGTTTGTAATTATTAGTTAAAGAACTTGTGTTACATGCCAATTGGCTAACTTTCACATTAAATGATTTTCTACATAATTAATTAGTGTTTTTATAAAAAAATAAATTTGAGTTTTCCTAATAAAAACTTGTATTAAAAATGTATTTTAAATGGTCAATCTCCTAGATATGGGAGTTAGGCAATTACTGCTAATTCCTATAGAATTATAGGTAATTGTCAAGTCACACCACTAGTAATCAATAGCGAAATTATTGGATGTATGAATGTATCAATATACTTTAAATACCATAATTTATTCTTCTACTTACAAAGGTGATATGGATGTGTAAATATAATACATGTTTGCTTGATACAAAACTAATAAACATTACAATATAAAGTGGAAGGCACATTATTAGGGCATAAATAAGATATAAATTATGAACCTTCTTGGTACAAAAGATCAAAGGTCCTAGTGTAGAGGCCAGGTGGTGATTCTATTAACCACTTTTATTACCAATAAAAATATAATAATCTCTACATTAACCATACATATAATACCTCTAGATCTGCAAAGCAAAAATAATGGCAGCTAACTCAAAGTTATGAGTGGGCTAGTTCCTCTTATGTGGTTTTAACAGTCTCGAGGCATAAACTACCAATTTTCATTCCTACATTAGCACACAACCTAGTCTTTTAATTGAGGCATCACTATATATAACAAAATCCTTACCCTATTTAGGCTGAATTAGGATAGGAGCTTTTGTCGGCATCTTATTCAACTTATCAAAACTTTCTTGGCATTTTGCATCCCATTCAAATCCCACATTCTTTCTGATCAACTTTGTCATAGGTGTTGTCGTCATTGAGAACCCTTCCATAAACATTCTATAATACCTAGCTAATCCCAAAAAACTTCGTACTTCTATCACATTTCATGGAGGTTCCTATTATAACACTACTTTAACCTTTCTTAGATCTACTCTGATCCCATCTACAGACATAATATAGCCCAAGAAAGCCGCTTCCTTCAGCTAGAATTCACATTTACTTAACTTGGCATACAACTCTTTCTCTCTCAAAGTCTGTAACACAACCCTAAGGTGTTTTTCATGTTCTTCTCTAGTCTTGGAGTATACCAGAATATCATCAATGAACACTACCACAAAATGATCCAAGTATGGTTGTCCATAAAAGCTGCTGGAGCATCAGTGAGTTCAAATTGCATCACTAGAAACTCATAATGCCTACTTCTAGTCTTGAGTAGTTTTTAGAATATCAACCTCCATAATTCTTAGCTGATGGTACCCTAATCTCAAATTAATATTGGAGAATATACCTACGTCTCAAAGCTAGTAAAAAATATCATCTATTTTAGGCAAAGGATATTTATTTTTTAGTCACCTTATTCAACTATTTGTAATCAACACATAACTAGAGCGACCCATCTTTCTTCTTCAGAAATAGCACAGGTGCTACATAAGGTGAAGTACTAGGTCTGATAAAACCCTTCTCTAACAAGTCTTGCAATTATACCTTCGATTCCTTCAACTCAATAGGTGCTATTGTATAGGGAGTGACAGATATAGGAGTTGCACTAAGATACACCTAAATTTCAAAGTTAAGTTCTCTCTTAGGAGGTAACCTTAGCAACTCATTAGAAAACACATTAGGGAACTCCAAAACTATAGGAATCTATTTGAGGCTAGGGGTGGAAGTATTGGTTTCAATGACATGTGCTAGGTAGGCTTTGCACCCTTTACAAATGAGTTATCTTGCTATAATAGTTGAGATGAGATTATTCAATAGGCATCTCTCACCCCCAACTATCACTTCCTATCCCTTATTAATCTAGAGGGTCAACTTCTTATTTTTACAAGCAACCATAGCTTTGTGTTAAGATACCAATCCATTACCAAGATAACATTAAATTCATGGAAAGGTAATTCAATCAAATTGGCAAGAAAGAATTATCCATGAATTACCAATAATCAATGTCTATATACTTTATTTATAGTCACACTCTATCCTATGGGATTACTAACTCAAATATCTAAGTCTACATGTTTTGGTTGTAGTCCTCTATCATGTCCTTGTGTAGTGCATATATTAGAATAAGTAGATCCTAGGTCTATTAATGCCAAAATTGGAACATTAAATAAATAAAAACTACCAATAATGACATCTAAAGCTCTTGCTTCTTCACAGGCCCTGATCGTATACTGTCTAGCTAGGGCATAAGCTTTTGACCTTATCATCTGACTACTCCTACTAGGTTGATACCTCTAGTCTTTCTCTACACCCTACTCTGAAATGTTATTGATGCTTTGGTACGGGCACCCTTTCTTTGTCTCTAAGGACACTCCCTTTTGTAATGGTTTCTAGACCCACAGATAAAATATCCCTCTATCTTAGCCTATCTACACTGATGCCATTATCTTCTGTTACATGTGCCACAAGTTAGGGGTATGTTTTTGACCCCTATTACTGGAGCACTAGTAGCTAGCTATAATGGTCTGGGTCTAGATATTGAAGCTTGCCTAGATCTTTATGGATGTGGTGGTCTGTGTGTCTTATATCCTAGATGAGACTTAGTTTCTCTCTACCTTTTACTAGCCCTTAGGGCTAGGTTAGCTTACCCTACACTAAACTATCTTTTTCTCTAGAAAACTTCGCTCTTCTCTTGTGCCATTTCCTCTAAGTCATATTCAAAATTGATACTAAAGCTGAGAAATCTCTTATTTTTGTAGTGGATATTTGCATTCTCAACTCTACATTGAGGCCTATTTTAAACCTCTTACATTTTTCTTCCTTAGAAGAAATAAATTCCTCTACATCTCTACTGAGTTTAGGAAAATCCTTTTTGTACTCAGACACTGATATCTTACCCTGTTTTAAGTTAAAAAAACTCATTTCTTTTCTTATCTTTATAAGATTTAGGCATATATATCTTCCTGAATTCCTCTTATAAAAACTCCTAAGTATAGTTTACTGGTGTCTTTCTCTTTTTAAAAGTGTCCCACTAATGGAATGCCTCTTCCAACAAAAGAGTAGTAATGCACTTTAAACTTTCCTTTACTATGCACTTTAGCTATTCTAGTATCCTCAATATCCTCTCTAACTAGTATTTTACTTTTGCTATATCATCTCTTCTAACTCTTTAAAAATCTATAGCCCCTATTTTCTTTACACTCTCTTGGTATGCCTTTTGTAGTGCAATTAGAGGTAGAGGCAAAGGTACTGGAGCTAGTAGAGGATGTGGAACTGCTATAGTGGCATGTCTAATCAAATCCACTATTTGCTATAATAGCACTAAGGATACTTATGTCAATGGCTATTTCTAAGTTTGTGGCCTATGTGCAACATCACTGGGCTCAAGCATGGTTGCACCACTTACTCCTTCTATAGTGGCAAGAGCATAACTAGCCACTTCCTCTACTCTTATTTTTAGTGCTTTATCACTCATCTTGCTTAACTATAAAAATAATAGAACTATTAGCCTCATTACAGTGTAGCGTAACTAAATAATAAATTCCTAGACGCACCCACTCATGTAAAACTCTTAGGAATATTTAAACTATGCTTTGATAACACTTAATGTGACACCCCTTACAAGATTACCGAAGAACTTGATAGGCGATGCACTTCCCACTAGGTCATCTATCCTGAAATTTCCCTTAGCTCGCACTCCTTAACACTTCTAGAATATTTATTTTTATAATTAGGTATTGCCTAAATCCTTAGTCTACCACATAGACATTATTACATAGGGTATATTTAATTCAAAAATCCATTTAATGGGTTATTATAAATTCCTAAAAGATTTAGGCAGCACAATGGTTGCTTAAGTGACATTCTAAAAATTTTGACTTGTTAAAAACACTTTTATAACCTTAAATAATCATCTTATTAGCCTTTTTGGATCTTTTTGGTCCTCTATCATTATCCACATGTCAATCACTAATAGTTAATCATCACTTAAGCCTTAGGCCCATAAACATTAGAACAGACAGAAATTAAACCATCAAGATTAACAAGCCTATTTATATACATCATATGGTTAACTTAATAATACTGTCACTTGTAGTTGTTAAGCTTACTGAGCCCACAACCTACAATATTTACATGTGTGCCTACTGAAACCATTAAAATAGTACAAAATCTAATACCCTTCAATGCCTCTACTACTACACTATGCAAACATGAGGCTAGACTACTACCTATTACTACCAACACACTAAAACACTAGCATACTGAGTATAAAACTCAGTGGTGAATTCAAAATAATAAAAACATGTCATTGTAGCACACAGATGAATTAAGCATGTTAAGAATGCATGAATGCAACATACGATAGTCATGTCACAAAATAATATGATTTTATTAATCAGACTGATAATTCCATTATTAAACTTAAGCTATTCTAGTCTGTCAATAATTCATCTACCACTATTATATGTTATCAAATATAATATTTGATTTATTAAGCAAGCCTAACTAGGTAAACTACACTTTGAGAGACTAGACTAAGAGGAAAATAAAACACTATAGTGGCCCTGCATTTTAAACCTTAGGCTTAACACCAACCCTAATACAGTGGCCCATATTATAGACCCTAATCACTACACCATCCTGGTCTATTAAATAGATAATAATAATGTCACATCTTCCATAACATGGTGTAGTGTCCCATCTTGTAAACCTCAACGGTTACACCAATTGAGTATGATAAATAGAGAATAATATTATTAACACAATGCAATTGGCCATCTTATAGACCCTAACTACTATACCGGCCTAGTCTGATAAGCGGACAAATATCTACCAGTTGCTAATCCCTAATTCACTAGTCAACCTATCTAGTGGGTGTCTAGCTAATGGGCCGACAGTCTCCTATTTATGTTTATTTTATTACTAATCATCATTTTAAAATATTTATAATCCATTGACAGATAATGATTAATTATTTTTCATTGTCAAATTTTAAATAGACAGTTGTAGGTCATTTTATTCCCTATTGGATAATTAAAGGTCATATTTTCTAATCCAATTTTTGGTCAATTTCTTAGGTAATTCTAAGTCCAATTAAAGTCCATTCCATAACAATTAATTAAAGTCCAATTATGTTTAATTCATAGTTCATTTATAGGTCAAGTCCTAATAGGTTATTTTTATAGGACAGCTATGGGTCATTATTCATTTTTAGTACACTGTTATAAACCTATGGCTATTATTTCATGGGCATTTTTCCATGACATTTTAATCCTTTCCAACATGTCATTATAGGCCCATGATCATGTCATTCCTTACATTTAAAGTGGTCTCAAAAGTGGCCTCAACTTCCTTTAAGATCAAGTACACAAGGTGCTTAAAACTTATGTTCCATTACATGCCATTTTCGGTTCTATTGTAGGCTATTTTTACTATTTCCTTTTTAAGCCATTTATAAGCCATTTCCTAGCCACATTGCCAAGACACTTTCATAACATTTACTTGTGATACCTTAAGCCATATTCATACCTATGTTGATGCCTATTTCATGCCAATGCCATGTCTCACATTCTATGCCCATCATGCCATTCCATTCCTACATAACATACATCATGCCTCACTATACTTACCATACATAGCATACCATACCTACCTCTTGGCTAAAGCTTGTTTATGGTTATGCACATGACTTTTCTCACACTTTATCACACATACACATCATATGCCATCATTCAAACATACGCACATATACACACATGAATTACCATGCATACCATGCAATAACACATCACATACATGCCTCGGCCATGCAATGATACCATACCTACATGCATATTTTCACTAAATTCACCACATATACATCTAATTACATGCCTAGCATGCCATTTCCAATACACGCCCCATACATTCATGCCTTACACTTAACTTACAAGACAAGGCACCTTATTACCCTTTTTAACCATTCTAAGTATCAGCCATAACCATTCATCTTCTCACCATATACTTACACAAATCACTCATCCTATACCATACACATAATTAGTCATCATATCCCCCATATATACATGACATAACACAACACACACACACACACACACCACACACCTCTCGACCATAAGGAGGCCATTACATTCCACCCATTCCATCCATAAAAGCATCGCACAAATCATCAAATTTACATATAAATAACCTTCAATTAAGCCTAAATCACTAATTATCACATATTACATATTCAAAGTTCAACTTCCATACACTAGTCTATGGTATTTCAAAAGCAAAATGAACTTGGCATGCTTTTATTCAATCAAATCCATATACATATCTTAGTTTTGAAGCTTTTTCTGTGCCAAAAGGCCTTTAATTCCATTGTTGTACACCTTTTTCTCTATGGCCTACATACATGCCCATTTCACTTAGAAAAATCATGAAAAATTCAACAAGCCTCCAAATTAAAATTTATGAACATGGGTGATTTTAGGATGATAAAATCACTTTAGAAATAAAATAAAAATTGAATGAAACCACTTACATAAAGACTTGAATTTCAGCCACCCTTATATGTATACTTAAGCTTCCATGAATTTTCTTGTTTTCCTTGAGTAACTATGGTGAACAAAAACAAAATGGGAGGTTTCCTACCTTATTAATGTTGTTTTTTGTGGCATGTATGGTTACAATAGACCTTGAATTGATACAAAAATAGATGGTGGAAGAGGAGAGTGGCATCAATAACCAAGTGAAATAGAGGAGGAAGAAAATGGGGAAATGAGGCATCATTATGCAAACAAATGGAATGTCCATATGGCACACTAATTATAGTGGGGCAGAGGAGCATGAGTGCTAACACCTGTTACCTGAACATCCCAAAAATGTCCTATTTCGATTAAAACTTCAGGGAATTTTTAAAATTCACTCAAACCTCCAAAAATTATTGTGTCAATTTTAAAAATCCTTTATTAGGCCAATATATGGGCCCATAAATCTCATGTCAAAATTCCTTTGGCAAAATAGTTAACTAATTCCTCAATTTGTATGAAAATCTTAAAATTAATTAAAAATAGCAAACAACCTCAGAAAATTAAAATTCTTCACTAATGGTCTCAATGGAACTTTTGACCATCATGGTATGGTATTTTCAAGTCCATCCGAGCACATCTCGGATCATTCTCGACACTAGTCCATTTGAGCCTATGATGCACTAAATTATGACCTAAACTAATTTATTGGTTCTACTAAATTTTTAAATTAAATATTTTTCATCATTTTATGGCTATTCAAAGTTTCATGACTAGTACACCCTATCTTGATCCTTATAAAGGTGGCTTGGCACATTGGAAACCATTTTCAAGCCTTGGAGGTAGTGTTCATGAAGCCTCGACCTACGAGCATCGTAGGATATATCTTAAGTTATCTACCCTTGTACATAAATCAAAAATTAAATACCCTTCTCAACTTGATAGTCATATTACAAAGTGACTTCAAATAATTGTCTATAAACACCTTAGAAAAGGAGTAACATTTAGTAATTGCAACTAACAATTCAATTTATTTCCTAATAATTGCTAGTAAATGTTAAGCTATCATACCCAAATCATGGACACGATGCAAAATTCCACTTTTGGTTCGTGCAGCGTTGTAACGTCCACCAGTCAAGGTCTTATGAACAGTGCTTTCGGGACTTGAGTGATGTTCCCTATGGTACGGGTTATCATTTCGAGTCCGATGTCTGGCATATTGCTCGTAAAACTTTGACAGGCCTGAAAATAGTCAAAATGAATGAATTATTAATTTTATTAGAATCAATAATTCATCTAAGGGTATAAACTTTGATTTTTGAAGACAAAAATTTTTCGGGCCGGGACAGCCTCGAGACTAGGAATGTACTCGGATGATCTCAAAAATGTCATGTCCTAAACCTCAAAAATTCCATTGAGTATGATGGTGAAGGAATTATAATTTTTTGAGGTCATCTGATATTATTTTTGAATATTTTATTCAGTAAGTGAATAGTACACAAAAAGTCAAGAGTGGAATTTTGACCCCAAATTTTATAGGGACCTTAGTATTATTAATTTAGGAATTTTAAAATTCAAATGTGAATTTTTGGAGCACCAGGGGATATTTTACAAATTTTTGAATATGAAAATCGGTCTAGGGTGAATAGTGATTTTTCCATTCGATGGAATTTTGAGCTGAAATTTCACAAGGGCCTTAGTGGCAATAATTGAGAATTTTGGGGACTAGAATGGGAATTTTCTGAGGTCCTTAGAATATTTTATTAACTTTAGAAGTGAAAATGCTATGAAAATACTTAAAATTTTGTTATAAGGCCAATTGAACCAAACCCTCACTTAAATATCCCTTTATGTGCATATGACTCTCACATGCATGGCACTTCATCTTCCTCCTCAAGACTCATTGGTTGACGCCATTAATGGCTTTCTACGAAGGATTTTCTTCTTTTCTCTCTCCAAAGCTCCACCAAAATTAAAGAGAAACCCATAATTTCCTATGCTCTTTCATCTCCACACTTCAAAACACCCAAAAACTTAAAGAAAAAGGACAAGTTGGAAGGATTTCTTCTCTTTGGTGAATAGTGCCAAAAGTGGGTAAATTGTTCTAAAACTCACTTTTTATTTTTGATATGTATACTTTAGGATATTCTAAGCAATTCTATGTTTTTCGATTTCCAATTGGAGCTCTAGATATTTTTATAGGAATTTTTAAACTTTGAATTTGGTTATGTTAGGCAATCTAAGCATAAGTGAGAGGAATCAATCTAACAAGGCTCCAATTGGTGGGGGAAAAAGGCATACACATGCCCTAGGTTTGTGGAATGATTTAAATACTTTATGCCATTTGTGTATGTGAGCATTTTTCCATGAAAAACATTATGGATGTTA
>CANXYI011530524.1:0-10990 GCA_948208565.1 Hura crepitans
TTTATGCCGTGTGCACATTCGAATGTCATTTCCATATCATTTATGGATTTCCAATATGTATTATGTATACATACATTCATTTGGGGTCATGTTTTCATCCAAGACACTTTATGTCTCATTGTTCATTAATTTACTCATAATATGGGATAACTAGTGTTACAAACCTTTATAGGCTTATTTTGAGTTTAGGACATGTTTTGGTCATAAACCTTAATTCTTTATGATAGTAATCATATTTATAACCAATATAATGAATAAAACATGAATACATTTCAAGATTCACACTTTTTAAGCCATCGTGCATTTGCACTTTTATAAGGCCATTCGGCCATACATACTCACATAAGCATAATTAGTGTTCATCATCATACATGCTATCTAACTATATTCAATGATAGATATATACTTACAATTAAAGCTTATGGAATCAAAAAATTTAAGTCACATGCCCATGTAGGAATTTTGGCCACTAAGCCAAACACATTCATTGCTCACTAGTTGACTCATGCTAACACACGCATAAGGTTTACATTTCAAACCATTCGGCCATCCATAATATAAAACCTCCAGTACCATATTAACCTCATTCAACATCTAAAATGCTTTCATTTCATCATACTTTATGACTTAAATCTCAAGGCCATGCACCAATCTACCATTTCCATGATGCACACACATATAGCCCATTTGTGCATACAGTAAAGCAATTTAAGCCAAAAATGACCACACATACATATGGCACTATGTGTCATTCGAAAAAAACCATAAGAACAATCACCACTAGCCCACCAACTATAGAACATACAATAACTCACATTAAACATGCTTATTGTCATAAAGCAATACATAAAGTCATATTTCGGGTCATTTTTCCATAATGTGCACATATAGCATAATAAGCATAATTTATGCATATTCTATTTCTAATGCATTCTCTTTCTTTCATTTACTCATAAATGTGTCAAATAAATGAATTAACCATAATTTAGGCTTATTTAATCTTAATTACTAAATTAAGCCATTTAAGCCCCCATTATGCTCCATTTTAGGCATATTATGTCACAACATGCACATTATACATTTTTACTTGATCAAAATGAATTCTCATCATTTCTAACACTTTGATATACATATTATAAGTCATAGAGTCCATTAAATGCTTCAAATTTATGGCACTATATAATATGAGCATTTATTACTTAATGTACATAATATGGACATTTAATGTTTTTAATTCAAATTGGACATTATATTTCTATTACACATATTAAGGTGGTTGAGAAAGAACCTTAAGGCCCATCTATTCTTTAACATAAACCAAAAAATAATTTGAAAATCCATGATAAATCAACTATTGTTTCAAAAATAAATCTAAAATCATAGAACATCTCTTAGGCATGCCTAAAACCTAGGAAAAGTAATAGAAGTTGGAAAATTTTACCCAAACCAAAGTGGATTACTATTTATGAGATAAAAAAAACTCAAAGTTTTCGAGCAATGTCTTTCAATTTTTCCACTTCTTAGAGGTGTTTAATGGTTTAGAGGTTACATGGGATCATTTTAATGGAGGAGATTAAGCTTTAAAGGAGAAATAAGAAAGAAAAAATGGTGGATAGGGAAGAGAGCAAGCCATGGGCAAGAGGGGAGGAGAGGGATGAATAGGGATTTTGACTTTTTAAGAGAAATTTGACTATCTATACTTCTCCAAAAATCATTTACTTTAATTCCATTTTCTCCCATTTTTCCTTCTCTTTCCATACTTATATAATTGCTATTTTTATTCAACAAATTCACTTTTATTGTACCTTACACTCAAAAAATTAAAACTTGAAAAATGAGAAGAACCTACTAAATACACTATTATCATGTTACCCGATTTTCGAAAAATTACTTCCCAATATCCAAAAATTCTAAGTTTAGTGCCATTAGGTTCATTAGAATTTTTATGTACCAAGTTGTATAAGTTTCAAAATTTTCTAAGTAACTTTGAAAATAATTTATGGTTCAGCTTTGCCTTAGTCACTATTCTCAAGACATTATAGTAAAAACTTAGCATTTTTAACCACTCAAATGACTTTCGATTGATTTCAAACTTTGCCCAAGATTATTTTGTTATTAATACTTTCATTTGATGACTTCAGTGTATCCCAAGTCTCAAGAACATTATTGATCCCAAAAAAGTACTGTTCATAATTATTGGGATTTTCGGGGCATTACATAGGGTTAAAAATAGAGCAGTTCAAAACTCTACTCTTATTTATACCTCAAGTTAATTTGGATTTTCAAATTAAATTCATAATTTTATCCTTTTTTCATATAGGCTTTAAAATTAGAAATAAAACATTCAATCGTATAAAATTATAATAATACAAGCATATTTATAAAAGAAATACATGAAATTAAAGAGAAATGTGCATGAAATCGGGTAATTGATTTTCTTTAAGAACTTTGGTTCTTGCTTGCAAATTTATAAAAATAAGTTTTTATTATTGTGACTTTCATTAAGAAAACTTGAAACCCATTTTATTAGAAAAACACTAATTAATTGAATAGAAATAAATTTGGTTTTTTTATAATGTGCCAAAATCTTTTTCTACCCATTACAATATTCATGAAAAATATAGGGAAATATTCGAAATGAAAATTCATTTACATTGCAATTATTTAAGATACATTCTAACCCAAAAAGGTAAAAATTTACAAGGAAATTTCTCAAAATACATTATAACAAAATAAAAATAAAATAAAATTACATTAAAATTACCTAAAATACATTAACCAAAAATAATACAAAAATAAGAAAATTAGAAAGAAAATAAATATTAGACAAAATAAATAAATAGAAAAAATAATAAAATGACAACAAAATAAAGGAAAAAAATTATAAAATGTTAACTTCATCGAAAGTTTGATAAAAGGAAAAAGACAAGTTAAATAAAATCTAATTAGATCTCAAACAACTCACATCACAATAAAAACGCAATATTAGTATGAAAGAAATAATGGAATTAACATGATAAAAAGAAATAATAATAAAAAGACACAAAAAAGTAGTTAAGTAAATAATAAGGGAAAAATAATTAAATAAATAACATGTGAATTAAATCATCACACTTAACTAGTAAATGGATGAAGAAGATAATGAATAACATTTGAAACAAAAATAAAGGAGAACATAATATTAATAATGGACAAATAAAATAAAGTTACCATATTTAACTTGTAAATAAGCAACAAAGAAAATAATATAAAAGGCACCATGTCTGACTAGCAGACGAATGAAAAATAAAGAAGAAATGAGAGAATTGGTCAACCCATCACGTATAATTATCTTTAGGAATGATCTTCAGTCGACTTGAGAGAAAAAAGTAAATAATTTTGGAAAATCTCTTTAAAATCAGAAAAATAGTGTTTTGAAAGAGTTTTTCGTGTTTTTTAGTTATGCACTTACCAAGAAAAGTCAAACCCTTAGATTGACATAGAGTTCAACTTTTATACATGATTTTTGAGACAAAAAATGGCCATTTTGGCCTTAATCAAATAATTGTTTTGGCAAAAATAGCAGTTTTTGTTAGTGAAACAACCATTTCAACTATTGAAATAACTATTTTACGTGGCCTATTTTGGATTCTACACGAGACTCTACCATGTGAAACAGTGCTACTTTGAGAGTCAAAATGTCTATTTAAGTAAAGTGAAAACAGCCATTTTGGTCACTAAAATGGCTATTTTTAGGCAAGCCAAATGACATTGTTTTGTTCTAAAATAGGAAAAATTTTTACAAAACTCAAAATTTTGGTTTTTGATCAATTTTTATCATTTTTCAACACTTTGACTCCACACAACGAACTCTTTATTGGCATCAGTGGTGGGCATAGAGCTTTGGCCTATTTTTCTAACATTTTAGGTTGCATCATAAGCTTGTCGGGTTGAGATAGAGTCAATGACTAAGAGTTAACAATTTTTTATGAATTTTGTGAAGAATACCTTAAATTTCGCAACAACATTCTTGTTTATCATAATTTATTATCTTTATTCATCATTAAGCAATTCAAAAATAGGAGCCTTAGGACCTAGTGTCTACACCATTATATTTTTAATGTGAAGATAATGGTAGCTAATTCTAGATTATGGGTTGGATAATTTCTTTCATATGGTTTTGCTTGCCTAGATTCATATGTTACTACCTTGCCATCTTGTATCAATACATACCTGAGTCCATTGTGAGAAGCATCACTATGAATGACAAAGTGCTTCCCTCACTTTGATTGTGTAAGGATAAGAACTTTAATCAACATAGCTTCCAATTTGCCAAATCTTTCTTGACATTTATAATCCCACACAAATTTAACATTCTTTTTCAATAAGCATATCATAAGAATAATAATTACTAAAAACCCTTTGACAAACTACCTATAGTAACCAGCTAACTGCAGGAAGCTCTTAACTTTTATCACATTCCTTAAAGGCTTATATTCCAATACAACTTTAGTTTTACTTAGGTCCACCTTGATTCTATCGGTTGAGGCAATGTGTCCCAAAAAGGCTACATCATTAAGCCTATATTCACAATTGCTCTATTTGGTATAAAGCTACCTTTTTCTCAAAGTTCGTATTATTAACTTGAGGTGTTGCTTATGTTCTTCTTTAGTCTTAGAGTACACCAAGATGTCATCAATGAACACAACTACAAAATAAAATAAGTATGGCTTAAATATCATGTTCATTAATTCCATGAACACTATTGAGGCATTGGTAAGCCCAAAAGGCATTACCAAAAACTCATAATGCCCATATTTAGTGCGAAAAGCTATTTTAAACACATAAAATTCCTTTATCCTGAGTTAATAGTACCTAGATCTCATATCAATCTTTTAAAAGACACTAGATCCTTAGAGTTTATCAAATAAATTATCAATCCTAGGTAGTTGGTATTTGTTCTTAATCATCACTTTATTTAGCTACCTATAATCTACACATAGCCATAATGAGCCATCCTTATTTTTCACAAATAAAACTAGTGGTCCCCATGGAAAAACATTCAGTCCAATAAACCCTTTATACAATAGCTCCTTCAATTGCACCTTTAATTCTTTTAACTCTATAGGTGCCATTCTATAAGGGTTATTAATTCTAGTGTCATGCTTAGGTACACTTTAATATCAAAATCAAGTTCACATTTAAATGGTAAACCTAGTAGTTCATTTGGGAAGGCATCTAGAAATTTTGCCACCACTGGTATTTAACCAACATTGAGTCTCACCTTTTGTATCATTCACCTTACTATCACTGTAGAGATGACATTAGATAAAAAAATATATTCTCTCCCTAACCACTATAATTTAATTCCTATTTGTGATTTGGAGTGTAATGCCTATGAACCATAATTCTATAAATAGTGTAACTCGAGGGGTGAATAGTGCTCTTTGAGCAACTGGGTCCCATTGGGGTAGCTAAAGGGGGGATATAAGTCATAAAACTTTGACGAGTAAGAAAATGATGAAAATGAAATAATTAAAAATTTTAGTAGAACCAATAAATCATTTTATATCGAGAACTAGTGAATGCTGGCTTAAGTTACACCAGGCCTAAAAAATGGTCAATATGCACCTAAACTAACTCAAAAATAGCATAACCTAAAGCTCAAAAATTCTAATCAGTCTTATGGTTATAAAATCAAAATTTTCTAAGGTCATTTGGTATTTTATCAAAATTTCTTAATTACACAAGTGAATAGTTCACCTAGTTTCCATTGGAATTTGGGTTTGAGATTTTTGGA
This sequence comes from Hura crepitans, assembly GCA_948208565.1. Taxonomy (NCBI): domain Eukaryota; kingdom Viridiplantae; phylum Streptophyta; class Magnoliopsida; order Malpighiales; family Euphorbiaceae; genus Hura; species Hura crepitans. The sequence continues at coordinate 5,780 of CANXYI011530524.1, forward strand.
ACCTCTAGGTTAAGCGTTTTGAGAATTTTTTGCAATAAAAGAATTAATTTTGGAAGTCTTAAATAATTAATTTACATTTATTATTATTAAAACATAAATATGATTAATTGGGGCCATCCAATCGCCACGTGGTGTGATCATGGCCATTCATCAACATAATGTACAAGGTGTTTGGTGTGTGTAGGTGTATCTCCTCCCTTTTCCTCTAATGGCTTATGCCATTTCTCTCTCTCCCTCCCTTTCTTTTTTTCATTTTACCCCTAAATCCAAGTGGCTTCTTTAAGGTGACACCTCTATCTTGGTGTCCATAGTCTCTTGAGTATGATTTTGCAGAGAAAAAACCTTGAGATTGGTTAATTGGGGAGATTTTAAAGATTGGTTAATAATGAGCAATTTAAGTGTAAGTGATTTTTCTCAAGGATTCTTATTTTTATTTGATACTATTTAAGATGTAGAGAATGCCTATGTAAACAGATTTCAATTTAGAGCTATATAGATTTTTGTAAAAATTTTCTAAGCTAAAACCTAATATATTTGTAGAGCAATGGAGGAATTATTAGAGGAAGAGGAAACCAAGGGTTTTGTAGTGTAATCAGAATGTTCTAAAGCCTACTATAAGTGAATTTAATGTCATATGCATTATAGGTTGATTGTTACATCATTTATGTGTTAATGTGTGTGTAGAGAAGTGTGGTGTTAGATATGTATGCTATGTTTTATGCCTGGTGAATGTATATATGAAGTGTAGGGATGATAATGAGTATGAATGCATAAATGAATAAGAAAGAAATAAGGTACATATGTGTAATTAAGTTATGGTCATATGGTATATGTATAAAGAAAGTGTGTGTGCATGTGTAGTTAAGTTATATAGGGAATGTAAATGAATTGGTGAGATAGTTGAAGGTAGGATTAAAATGAGAAATTACATGTATATGTGTTTTTGACCTTATGGCTAAGAGGTATATAAAAGAATATATTTGTATTTATAAGTATAATTAAAGGTGTATATCATAAATGAAATGGTAACTAAGTAGTGAATGTGATTGAGGCATGGAATTAATGAGTATGTGAAATTGAGGTAATCTGAGTTGTATATTAAATAATTGTTACATAGGTGTGTGAGAATGTGTATGGGTAGGTGTATCAAGTGTATGTGCATGTATTTTTATATAGTTAATGTTCATGTGTGATATGGTGAATAAAATAACTATGAATAAGTAAAAAAGATAGGAAAGCATAACATGCTTGCATAAGAAGTGTGTATAGTTGAATGGTGCATTAAGGAAGGATGAGTGTGTGCATGTGTGGTTAACATGAAAATGGATTGTAAATGAATTAAACACTTAATGAAAAACATGAGAGTGACATGAACTAATAAGAAATGGAATATGTGGGCTTGGGTGTATAGTGGCCATGAGGTGTGTTTGTGGCTATGAGATGCATGTTGTAAGACTTAAAGGTAATCAATATATGTGTATAGGCTTGGGTGTATAGTATAGTAGGTGTTTGTGCACCTATGAGAGGCATGTTGTAACTCTCAAGGGTAATTAATGTATGGTTGTTCTTGAAAGCATGTCTAACTATAGCAATGTAATAACTAATGGTGAATAAATTGTAGGCATGAGTGATATGTTAATGAAGTGTTAAGGTAAGGTATGGAACTAAGTGATAATAGTGGGATTGAATCTAATTGATGTAATGTGGTAATATACTAAATTGAGTGGCTAATGAAAATGGCTATGTGATATGAATAAGGTAAATAGTCGAAAATGGAATTTTGAAACATTGAAAGTTATAGTTCAATGAATATGAGAGCATGCACCTTTAAATAATATGGTATTGATGAGAAAGTGGATGAGTAAACATGAATTCAATGACATGAAATATTGAGATGAATACTAAAGTTGGCCCATATTAGTTATACCATCTACTAGATAGGTTGACTAGTTAACTAAGGAGTTAGCAGCTGCTAAGGGCTTAATCTATGAGGATCTTAGCTTATTGTATGGCGTTTACAGCCATCGGACTTTGATTGAGCTTGCATGCTCTGGTTATTGGGAGGTCTGAATAGGTTGATCCTACTACCTGCTTTGCTTTAGGTATTGAGAGGTCCACATGGTCTAATCTTATTACATGCTTGTAGGTTAATGTGTAAAATTCTGACTTCTCTATTTTTGTATGATAATCTATAATAAGGTTAAAGTTAGTTTTGGGAATATTTTTAAGTGAAGTACGGATACAAAATAAAGTATTTAAGGTGGTTATGACAAGTAACACTAATGCTATAAAATAGAAGTCAATGGGTTAAAATGTGGAAGTTAGCCTTATCATTTTGCATATTAACCCACTAGTGGGTTAATGTGTAAAAGTCCATCATCTGACTATTTTGCATATTAACCTAATAACAAGTTAATGTTTTAATTTGAAAATTCTGAAATAGCAATTTTAATCGAATTTCCTCAATTTTTACGAACCAATTTTTTCAGGCATTTAAGGAATAATATGTATGATCATTTGGGATCATAATATATCTAAATTGATGCTAAAATGGAAGAGTGGATAAACAAGAATAAAGAGAAGAATAAAGCAAAAATAAAGGATGTTTGCTTGGGCTTTTATGTAGGCCCTTAGATCTCTTTTTAAAATCTAATCTTGGCCATTGAATGCTTGTATAAAAACACAATTCCAGAAGCTAAAACCATATTTTCCAATAGCCATTCTCTCCTTCATTTCTCTTCTTTTCAAGTGAAAGGCAAAGAAGCCATTTTTAGGGATTTTATGCTTTTCTTCTCTAAATTTCCATCAAACCTCACACCAAATTCCATTATGATATGATTTAGCTTCTACATGCTTTGAACATCAGATTTGAAGGCTTAATTAAAGAAAAATGGGAGAAATTTGGATGGGTTATGCATGGGTGAATAATAACTTAAAATCGGGTAAGTGCTTATTTTTTAGTTTTAATTTTTTTTTGGGAGTAATTTGAGGTTACAAAATAAGATATAGTAAGTTGGATTTTAATTTGGATTCATGTTTGAATTATTATAAATTTTTGAATATTGTGGATGAATAGTGACCATGTATGGGAATAATGGTTTATTTTCAAGTTTTGATATTTTTCTAAGATGTAATGGGATGCCATAAGAGATTTATTAAGCCAATTTGGGAATTTGATGGCTATTTTAATTATTGTGTAGAGGTTATGGATGAATAGTAATTAAATATTACATGAGTAGCTATTTTGAGTGTTTTATAATTTTTAGGAATGCCATTTAATGGCAATTAAAGTTTTCTAAGATCAATTTTAAGATTGGAAGTGCATGGATTTTAATTGAAATTTTTTTATATGCTTTTAAGGTTATATTTAAGAGGAGATGAGGAGGAAGTAAGGGGAAAAGATTAGAGAAGATTTATAGATGCCCTAAAGAGTATTTTGATGCTATTAAAGTAAGTGTATCCTTTATAATATGTGTGCCTATTATTTTGGGTTTGAAAAGTATGTGTTTAACATATAAATTGTGCATGTATGTTTCTTGTGATGTATTGATGTTATAATGTTAATGAAATGTCAATGTGTTAAGAATGTGCATAGGCATGCAATAAAGTGTTATGATGATCAATTAATGATTTGAGTTGCCTTTATTAAGGTGGTTGGATGGTTCTGTTTGTGTGACATAATAATGTTATGATCACTTATACTATGTATGTTATATGTAGCATAGTTTTGATGTTAATCAAAATGATAAGATTATAATTGTGCATAATGCCATGATAATGAGTTGGAATGGTCATTTGAGTTTATTCTTATTATTATGAACCAATGCCAATTCATATGGTTTGATGATGCTTAATGTTGCTTATGGCATGTGTAATGGCCAATCAAGCTATGATGTTAATGAAAAGTATGTGAGTCTTGAATAATAATGTATCTTTTTTAAAGTATGATATAATGCATATCTATGTTAGCATGGCAAAATGATGTGAGATTAAGTGCATAGCCATATTGTTAATTTTAAGCTAGTGAAATGATGTGTATATTAGCCATGACATACTAAGGTAGCCGAATATATGTAGTTTACATTTATGACATATAAGTGGATGATTGTTTATGTACATATTTTGAGCAAGTGTAATCGAAACAGTTTGTGTAAATTTAAATATGCCTTAAAATGTGCATATTATGTATATGTGCATTTTTATGGGTAGATGGGCAATTGTGATAATTAATGGTTGTAATTTATGTATAATGATGTTACATAAGTGCATTGAGGAATATAATGATGTTGGAATGATGTGATTATGCATAATGTTATATATGTGTAATGCCTAGAAAATCCCAATAATTATGAATAGTACTTTCCTGGGATAAATAGTGTTCCTGATGCACTAAAAACACTAGATAAAAGTATTAATCATAAAATAATTTTGGGTGAAATTTGAAATCAATCGAAGGTTATTAGAGTGGTTAAAAATGCTAAGAAATTTTTTACGATAGTGTTTTAGGAACAGTGATTGAGGCAAAGCTGAACCATAAATTAATTTTGAAGTTGCTTAAAAAATTATGAAAATTATACAACTTGATACTTAAAATTCCAACAAGTCTAATGGCATTAAAATTAGAATTTTTTGATATCGGGAAGTAATTTTTTGATAAATCGGGCAACCTAAAAATAATAAAATTAATTGGTTTTTTTGCAATTTTTAGCACCAATTTTTAGAAGCTTTTAGGGGATAATTAAAGTGAATTATTGCTATAGAAATGGCAATTTATTTGGCTCAAAAAGAGAACAAAAATTGGAAAAAAAATGCCTTAAAAATGTGATTTTTGGGTGACGGTATAAATAAGTCAAATGGGATAAAAAGTCAACAAATATTCCCTTTCTCCTTCCCTCAAACCCGATGGCACTAAGCTCTCCTCCCCCTTCATTTTTGTACTGCTCGTAAGTTGAGGTTTCATAAATAGTACCTTCGAGGCTTAAATAGGGTTCCGTATGAGCCAGAACACCTTTGTAAGGCCAAGAAGGTTATATACTAGTCATAAAACTTTGACGGGCCATAAAATGTGGAAAATGAATTAATTTAAAAATTTAGTAGAACCAATAATTCATTTTAGGTAGCAAACTAGTGAATAGGAGCCTTAAATGGACTTACGCTAGGAACAACCCAGGGTGTGCCCAGACGGACCCAAAAATAGCATACCTTGAAGGT
>CANXYI011530543.1:0-11159 GCA_948208565.1 Hura crepitans
GACTTTTCTCCCGATTTACTCTGTCGTTCCGAACGAAATTGGTATCCACGAACTCGTTTCTGAATGCTCGTTGTTTCAGGTATAATTTTTCGTGGTGGGTCTCTCTGATGAGAGAGAAATCAAGAAATGGTGAGGAAATGGATATGGGCGGATTTTTTTGGTTTGAGAGAGGGAAGATTGTGATTTTTTTGTGTGTATGGGAGGATGAAAATTTTTCCCTTTTTATAGTTTAAAAAAATTAATTTTTCTTCTCTTCAAAAAATTGTTATAACCAATAGGAAAGTCGATTTCCTCCATTCCTGTCCCCAAAATTAGATAAATTCAAGCTCTAAATCCTCTCAAAATCTTGAGCCCCAATTCTAACAAAAATTCGAAAAATTAATTTATTTTCTATGTAAAAAATTACTTCTGGATCTCAAAAAAATTCCGATTCCAAAACCAATGGACTACTCGGAATATTTGAGTATCAAGTTGTAATATTTTTAGATTATTTTGAGCAACTTTTTATTTTATTTACAGTTCCGCTTTGCCTGCGGTACTATTCATAGGACACTGCTGTAAAATCTTATTTTATGTTTTTTACCATCTAAATGACTTCGAATTGGCTTCAAACTTTATCCAAAATTCTCTTGTAATTAATACTATCCTTCGGTACATTTAGTACTACTCGGATCTCGGAAAGCACTATTCAATCCGCGAAGTACTATTCACGAGAGTCGAGATTTTTAGGTCGTTACAGTTAGCCTTTATTAAAATGTTAAGGTATTTTTTAATATCACCATGATTAATTTTACTATTGAAAAAAAAATTAAAGATTTTTTATAATGAAGTTGAGATAATGATCTATCAGCTTGAAAAAAAGCTATATTTATGATTAGTTCGTAATTTTAAAACTAATTTTATTAAATTAAAATTAAGATGAATGTGTACAAATATTTTTATATTTTTCGAAATAAAATATATTTATCCATTTTTTATTATAAAATGTTATTATTATTAAAAAAATATGTAAATTTATCATTTTGTACAATGATAAGTGTGTTCCGTTAAATAAACATATTTACATTAATTTCTAAATGACAACAGTATTTTTGCATTAATTTTTAACAATAAGGTGCATTTTTAAAAAAAAATTAAACTGCAAATATGCTTAATTTCAAAAAATTTTAAAATATTTTTACATATTTCCCCTCAAAATTATTCATTGTCTTATAAATTTTTATAAAGATAAAATTTATTTGAAGTTTTTAAACTTTAAATGAATATTTTATCAAATTAAAACAATTTGATATTATTTTTGAATAATAATTTAATACATTTAATATATTAGACGTCTCGCATTTAAACAGTAAGTAAAAAATAAAATAATATGATACTTTTATTTTATAATTAAGAATTAATAATTTTAGTATATTTAATTTATTGAATAAATATTTTTTTCATCGAAAAAGTGTGGGAAAAAAAATATTTTTATAAGAACGAATAAATAAATCTGAAGGCTCAAAAGAGGGGGACGAGTTGAAATGGAACTCCGAGTCATGTTTCTATGGGTCGCTTGGTCAGTAATTTTCAGCATATGCATCGCACGTGACAGATCCCAACCTCTTTTACGATAAATTATTTGACCGGATTCGGCTCGCTCCCTAGGTCCAATATGGAGGCAACGCACCCGGATCCAAATCCGACCCGACCAGAAGAACCAGAGCTCGACCTCTACACCATCCCCAGCTCTTCCAGTAACTGCGCTCGTCTCTCCTGTTTGTTTACTCAGAAAGGTCTTCCTTAGCAAACCTGAAATCTTTTACTTATTTCTGATTTCTCCTCCTTCGCAGGTTGGTTTGCGTGGGACGATATCCACGAGAAAGAAAGGGCTGCATTAAGAGAGTTCTTCGATGGAAGTTCAATCACGAGAACTCCTAGAGTATACAAAGAATATAGGGATTTTATCATCAGCAAGTATCGCGAAGATCCTTCTAGAAGGCTCACCTTCACGGAGATTCGTAAGTCACTGGTCGGCGATGTTAATTTGCTTAACAAAGTGTTTCAATTTTTGGATAATTGGGGGTTGATAAACATCGGCGCCAACTCGGTTCGACACGATGATTTGGAAAAAGACGAAACCGGTAAGTTTAAGGTCGAAGATGGGCCTCCCAGTGGTGTCCGGGTTGTGGCTATGCCGAATTCCCTGAAGCCACTGTCGGTGCCGCAAAGTGCGGCTGGCAGTACGGAAGTTGTTGAGGGCGGGCTGAAGTTGCCTCCTCTGAGTTCCCATTCTGATGTTTTTAGTGACTCGGGGACGCAAAAAACGTTTGTATGTGGGAATTGCAGTGAAAATTGTGATTCCGGCCGCTACGACTATACCAAGGTAGAATAGATTTTTGCATTAGATTCAGCTAAACTCATTTAACTTTGGTGTTTTAGCTCCCGTTCTCTCTAAAAATTAGTAGTTTGTTTCCTTCATATTTGTATTTCATTTTTTTTTTTGCCCCTCTATGATGCATCGACCAGAACATTTGCAATTGTTAATTTATAGTAGGTGGGTTGGTTCACCTATTAGGTGATTTGCAAGTATGGTTATTAAGGATCATCTCATCGGTGGTTATAATCTTTCATTTCCTTAGAGTGCTGCAAATTAAAGTAGGGTGGTATAGTTGAAGTGCTGCTAAGCACTTTATTACGCTCTTCTGGCATGCCTACCTTAGTTGTCCAGGAAGTATCTCTCTTTCCCTTACAGAAGTGACCGCATTGGAGTTCGAACAATAGAATTTTGCTTGTCCTTGATTAATGCACAACATTGTGTGAGTGTACCTAGCGACATTGCATATTGTTGAGCTTTGTGTGTTTTGTCCGTCAAAATGACTAGATTGCATGCCATTGTTTCCTTGGGTCCCATTCCTTTTTGTAAGCCTGTGTTTGTAAGGATTGTCCCTTGGCATTCAGTTTGTCAACTTTATTTGATTTTTAATTAAATTATCAGGGTCATTACATTCTCTGCGCTAAGTGCTTCAAAGATGGAAATTATGGAGAAAACAAATCCGAGGGGGATTTCAACTTTAATGACAGCGTTGATAGCAGTAGTACAGAGGGAGCTGTCTGGACGGAAGCAGAGACTCTACTGCTTCTGGAATGTGTTCTGAAGCATGGGGACAACTGGGACCTTATTGTTCAGGATATTCAAACTAAGAGCAAACTTGATTGCATTTCTAAGCTTATTGAGCTGCCATTTGGGGATCTCTTGTTGAGCTCTACATATAGAAACAGTAACACTAGTGTGCTGAGTGGCTGCATTAATGACTCCAAACAAGTTCCATTATCTTCATCCGAGCATAAGGACACAGTAAAGAATGAGGATCTGTTGCCTGAGCAGAAGACAAATGCGAGTGATCAGAATGGAGATGCTGTGGATGAAGGTCCTCAGCTGAAAAGAAAACGCATCGATACTATTTCAGATGCTGGCGGTTCTTTGATCAAAGAGGTAGAAATTGTTACTTACAAGCACTATCAAAACTAAAATTTTAACCAGTGTTTCTTTGTGAAATACATAAATTGTTTATATTTGGTTTTATATTTTATCTCTTTTGTAATTGAAATGTTTATTGTAAGTTCCATGGTTTTCCTTGTTTTATACCTTTATTTTTGATACTTAGATTTTAATTTCCAGAATACTTGTATCTGACCAGGTTAGGCAGTCTCTCCGCACGTTCAGTTTATCAGATCCTGATGTTAACCTTGTGCATGAATATAGTATGTAAAATATAAAGAATTTAGTACACGAGGAAAGGTGCCCCATAGTTGCATAAGGTGACAATTGAAAAGCAGTACTTCTTCTGTACCATCTCTTTATACCATTACCAAACTTTCTGCCATATTCACTTTCTGCTCAAAAACCTCTTGCTCAATTGCTTTGCCATTTCAAGAATCTCCTCCATCATTTCTGCTGCAATTAAGAATTACCCCTCATCTAGTTCTACACAAAAGAATAATCCTCGAATTTTGTTCAATAACTGAAAAGAAAGTTCTTCTTTGACCTTTAGGGGTGCTATAAGAGAATTGCATATCACAGGATTGCTCCTGTGGTGAAGAGTCTTCCACTGGCATTAACCAAAGATTTTCTATGTTATATTCAGATGCCATTGTAAGATTGCTTAAACTTTCTTGTTATTTTTCTGGAGCATTGCCTTTTAGCTTTTCCGAAGTATGTTGCTGATATTTTTGGACCATGATGATTCTAGTGAGGCTTGTAAACTGTTTGGTAAAGTTTTTTGAGTGGACTTGTTATTAATTTGGTAACCTGCTGATGCTTCCAGTTTGGTAATCACTTGTAAGTTTGCTCTTTATTCTGGAATTTTGCTGGCTTCTTTATGAGGCCAATTGAATTTGATGGTACACATGTATAAGTTGGCCCCTTACAAGTGAAATGAGTTGGGAGTGAAGGGCTACGAATGAATTCTGAGGTTGTTCTCTTATTTGTCTACACCTTTAGTTACAATTAACACTAGTGTGATAACAGTGATTCTAGCTATATAATTGGCCTTTTTACAGCTGGATAGTGAGTGTGACTTCACATTTTGTAAGAGTTTGAGTGGTTGCTGCTCTGCTGAGTGTAAAAATAGCCTTATTGGTATCTCAGTATTTCTTTTATGCAGACTTCTTATCCTATAGTTTTTGTAGCAACCTAAATTTTCTGTGATGCTATAATTCTCAATTTCCCATTAGGTGGCTCTTATCTCAACTATGGCTGGCCCGGAGGTTGCAGCTGCTGCTGCTGAGGCTGCTTTTGCAGCACTTTGTGATGAGACATCTTGTCCTAGGGGAATTTTTGAAGGCAAGGAGGATTTTCCAAGCAAAGGACTATGGTCTCCCGTTCTTCATTCCGAGGCAGAGAGGTGGTTTATTTTTATACTGATCCTGTTGATGTTTTTACCATCTGGCTCATGCATTGTTGTTAACTATTAAAGTTCCTTTTTTTTCCCCTTCACTTTCTGTTAAGAGCTCATGAAGTTGAGGATTCAGAGAGAGAGGAGAGCTCCACTCAGTCAGGTAAATGCAGTAATGCAAGCTGTCTGGATGCTATCCAGGATTTTAGTTAGTAGTAAGTTTAGCCAGTTCTTTGGCTATCATATATCGTTTTCTGTAGTGTTTTTACTTGATAAGGAGATTAATTTACCATTTCCCCCTCTGTTTCTTTTTGACATTGTATCCGCAATGTTTATATTAATAACTACCCAGTGTTTGCACTGCATATTTATCGCTCTTGCATTTGGTTCTATTTCAGAAAGTCAGGAGAAATCCTCTAGGCAGAATGGCATACCTCTAACTCTGCGACTTAGAACTGCAATTGCAACTGCTCTTGGGGCAGCTGCTGCTCATGCCAAATCATTAGCTGACGAGGAAGACCGAGAAATTGAAAACTTAATGTCAACCATAATTGAGACACAGGTTGGTCAAACTTTGCTGTTCCTTGTTTAGTTTTGAACATTTTTCCAATTGAGTTGTGCCATGCCTTATGTTTTTGTGTTTTAATGTATGAGATAATAGTTGAAGAAGTTGCAATACAAAATCAAGCATTTTGACAATCTGGAGGTGATAATGGAGAAGGAATATGATGAACTGGAGGAGCTGAAGGAGTCCTTAATAGAAGAACGTATCGATGTCTTACAGAGAGCAATTTCCTCTGGCATAATTAAGTATAGAGATCATACTTCTGTAAGACCTGAGAGTGGTAGTGTTTTTTGATATATAACCCTGTGTTGTAAAGAAGAGGTTGAATAGACTAGATATAACATTAATTTTGGAGGTAGCAATATGTTACCGTCGCTTGGTGCTAACACTGATATGACCCTGTAACCTCGTGGGATGCTAATCTGTAAGCACAATATAATTCATTTCGTATCTGTAGTTACTTTTGCTTGGAAAAATGTTCGGAGGATTACCAGATGAGGAAAAAACCATGAAAAAAAATAATAATTGGCAAATGCGATCTTCAGGTCTTTCCAGTTTTGTGTCAGAAAAAAATACATTAAGCTTATTTGATCCCATTGAATGTTGTAAATTTACTAAAATTCATTTTTTTTTCCTTTAATAAAACAAGAATAAAAATTCTGTACAATCTGAAATTTTCTCCCGTCTGCGCAGACTACAAACCAATTTCGATCTTTTCGTGTACAAGCACACTAACTAGAAGCTTCGAAGTCATTTCTATTATATGCATTCATAAACTTAATCTTCACTCTGTCTCTGTTCAGTGTATCATGTGAAAGTATAAAACTTAAGGGGCCCAAAGTTTTGGAAACTTCGACCTTTAAAAAAGCACCCCAGGAGGAAATTTCTAGGCGTCTCCTGGGGAAATTTCGATGCTGCATTCAAGTTTCCTCTCACATGCAATACGGTTGGTCTTATTTGTTCCTGGACTAAACGGATAGTTCTGGGGTCAACAGACTCCCCAGACACATCAGTGACAAAGAAACTGCCTTTTGCTTTCCCATCTTCTGTTGAAATTTCTGCTTTTTTAATGTTTAACCCATTCTCTCGGAGTATCCTTGTTATATCCGAGAGAAGTCCAAATCGGTCGTCTGTGAATACCTCTAGGTTTAGCCCCTACAACAGAGTGATCGTTCTACGAAAAATGAAGTATACTGACTTCCAAAGGAAAGAAAAAAAAAATGCTACAAGCAGTTCATATACCTCTGATCCTCGCCTTTCAATGGCTGCCTCAAGACAGTCTGTAACCCTTTGTCGTTCGGGTTCTGAGCTTATAGGCAATCCATCAACATGCCTGATGTAATATTCCTGCAAAATTTGACAACTAGGACATAAAACCAACAAAATATATTTGTGTTTGAAGTTCAAAAGAGACGAAACAACAGTTACTCTTCATATCTTTGTACTACTATTATCCTTGCAATCTTTCTATCCCTCAATGAACTAATTCTTTACATGATACAAACTTCGTTGAAAAGGATTTCTGTTAAAACTATACCTGATAAGCTTCCTTTCTACCAGTGATAACTGTTCCGTGGAACACCACATACTGCATATCTGTTAGAGCGAATACGGTGTCAAACAATAACTTTGGTCGGTCTAGGCACCTTATAGTAACAACAGTATAATCTCTATCAGCGCAATCAGACGTGATAACAAAGGGTGCTATGCTGTTTCCTTTTACAATCATAGTCTCGAACCTTTCAAAGTCCCTAGCAGCAAACATCATTTGGTGCAATCTTCTCCCTGGGTGTATTTCCTCAGTTGAAGAAATGCATATCTGAGGGGTCCTGAAACTGTCACCACCTTTTAGGACATTACAAAGCCGTTCTTTGATCAGGGAGAGCCTCTTTGGATCTTTCACAGCACACCCAGTTGACTGTTCTGTAATATGCATCACAGCTGCTGCTCTAGCATTGTGCGTCCAAATCTCAGCATTTACCACATTGCATCCAATATCTGTCAGTACTGCAGATACTTCTGATAGCAAACCAGGCCGGTCCGTGCCCGATAATTCAATCAAAGTATGCTCCTCAGAAGGCAGCGCCCCTATGCCTATGGAATGGTTCGTTGAATTAACCACATGTTCATCAGTTTCAACAGCCTGCAATAGGAGTCCAAATTTAGGCAATCTAAGGATTATGAGCTGTTATGGAATCATTCACATGCTGCATGAGTTTAAACAAACAATTTTTTGAACGGCGAAATGTAGCATAGGATGCCAGTAAAACATCTTTAACCTTCCGTATGTAATTGAGAATGCCTTCATCTTTAACTTTGTTTCCCTCATTGGTAATCACATAGAAAACTGAACATCAAAACCACAGTCAGACTAACTGATTCAGAGAATAAAGTGATAAATAATTTCTCTAGTTGCGGTTTCAACCTTACCATCCATGAACCAAACGCCATCGGAAGATATGTATGCCTTTACTATTACAAGATTTAGGTCTGTGAGGACTTGAACAACTTCGAGGAGAGTACCATGTCTATTAACAGAATCAACCTAAAAAAAGAAAAATGCCAAGTCGAAATTCTTCACATTCTAAGCCTCTATTAAATCGTGAACATGTGGAATTAGAGTCTACCTGTATAATTGTGGCTCGTTCAGAAGCATCATTGTCTATCACCACTCTGAAAATGTGAAACAAAATAAACTTCATATAGAAATTTTCGCGAAGAGTTGATTACAATTATACCATTAAGGTCTAAACATGAATAAAAACCGCAGAAACAATTAACAAAAGAGAAACGAAGCTACCTAGGGGAGTTAATTCTTCTGATGAGCTTGGCATACTCATCCCCATCGTCGTCCATTTTTTGATATACAAAGTGAAAGGATAACGAAGGGTAATTGAGAGGGAGAGGCTGTGAAAAGGCATTTATACACAAACAGAAACCTGAAAGGCGGTTGGTCTACCAAGAAACAAGCGAGCTAACGTAGTTAGTGTGATTACGTGTAGGTTTTTGACTGGTTGAGGCAATAATTAAGACGTTACCTGTGGTGTAATTAAAGCTGCCCACTACACTTGAGATCTTACGAAATTTCTCATTCCCCGTGAATCTTTTTCCAAGATTTGAGGCCGTACCTTCAGCCGTTGTATATCGATAATTTATAACCTATAAAAAATATTCTTTTATTCTAAAAAAATGATTAATAATTTTTCATTCTACCATTTACCGGCATAAATATGCCGCTCTCTAATATAAATTGCTTTTCTAGACAGTGGAGTATAAAAAATGGAGAAACAAAATGAAAGGAAAATTAGGATATTATTACCGAAGAAAAATGAAGAACAAAAACAACGAAGAGCTGGTCTGATTTTCTGCTGTCAATATAGACCTTAATTTATAATAAAAAGACTAATTGAATTTAATAGAAGTAAGTTAACGTGACTTTGAGATTATTTCTTAACTAAAAGATCATTTCTACTAACTGAACTATAAAAAAAAACAAAACAATACTAACCAGTCTTCTAAAAAATAGAAAGTAATAAAAACACACACTAGATTTACTCAACATGACAGTAATTTGCACTAATTTGTGACATGGAGCTCACTTCATGATTATTAATGCTGAAATCGCCCTTTAAGAATGTTAGAAAGCAATTCAAATGACTTTTCAAAGCAGCAAGCGGATAAGTCTTTTATGCTAAGCTTAAAACTAGAAATCCAATCAAAATCTAACTATTCCTAGAATATTACTTTTGAACACCAGTTTACCAAGAGACTCTACTCACATTGTGGAGGAGTTCTTTATTCTTGAGTCCAACTCTGCCTCACTAGACTCATAGGACTTTAAAGAATATCAACTCATCCCAAATGACATTGATCCAGAAGATATAAATATGCTGCTATCCCATTAACCAATCAATAAGTGACAAAGCATAAAAGATAAAATAAAAGTTAAAATATATTATTATGCTATAAAAGTTTAGCTTTAAAACTTTTGTATTATGAAGTCTAAGATTCTCTCGAGCTGTAAGGAAGAATTTTATCTTGTTCACCACTTCCTAAAATGGCCACTCAGTTGTAATTTATAATCTTATCTTGTATATTTACCTAACTATTAGAAAAATCCAAAATCCCCAAATAATTTCCTAACATACCAAAGCCTGCTTCCAAACCAAAAACTCGCAAGGCACCTTTACCTTGCAATAAATAAGTCCAAAAATGAGTTCCAAAAAAGAAAAGACAAGCTCAGAGCTTGCTCCAGGTTTATATATTCCAACTCACTGATAATTATGAGAAACAATTTCTTCCTCTAAAAAATCACATAAACCCAACAACGGCCGTTAGATCAACATCGTATGTCCACTCTCTAGGACTTACTCCAGGAGGAAAGCCAAGGAGTATAGCCCCAGTTAAAGCTATCTTAAATTGACAAATAGAAAATACTCAAACATAGAATAAGGTCTAGCCGTAATTTGTAATCTTATTTTGTGTGTTTACCTTTTGAGACTTTTATATAGCCTCTTATGTTAGTTTGTAAATAAAGATATATTAATTTTTTTAACAAATTAACTATATTTTTTTAACAAAAAAATAGTATTTTTTAAAATTTTGAATTTTTTAATTATTACTTTAATTGAAGAGTCAAAAATAATTATTCAAGTGAAAATAATAGGATAATTTACATGACATTTGCTTATGGCTTGATCTAGACTAGTTTTTTTATTCTCTTAGTTATGGGCTAAATGTAATTTGATGCCTATTGCGTTTTATGATGTATTTTACTTTTTAATCATTAAATGAGCTAAAAAAATTATGGAATAGTTATAAATTAATCCCTAATATATTAGGGTGTTAATAATTTAAAATTTAATTTATATTTCATAACAATTAAATTTTAAAAGTTTAATATTTTAACAATTCAACCCCTTAATTAGAATTTTATTATTTTTAACGGAAATTCGTATTATTAGCAACAATCAAAAAATTCTAATTACTATTTTTGTCACTAAGACTTTAATTATTTAAAAGTAACATATTTTTATTTACAATGAGTATAATTAATTTTGTATATGGTCAACTATTCTTTGCATATAGCATTTTTTATAAATTAAAACTAAATTTGCATTTCACTTTTTTATCAATCATTTGGCTACCTGGTACTAACTCAAAAATTAGGTGAGTTTGGATAAAAAAATTATTTATGGTTGATTAAAATCTACTCAAATATGACTCTAATAAAATTTAATTATTATTATTGAAAGAATTTTAAATTTATAAAAAATGAAGTGAGATTAGATTTAATTATTTTAAATATTTGAATTAATTTTTCATTAAAATTTGAAGAAAAATATGTTATCATTTTGAATTTTGAAATGAAAATTAAAAAATTGTAAATCTTACCTATTGAAATTAATATCATAAAAAAAAAATTATTATATATGAAAAATATAAATTACTTGAAATAATATTTGCATATAGTTAAACAAATAATTTTTCACATAGTTTAAATTTTAGCAATAATAAATGTCGCTAAAAAACTCTTATCTCCGTCACTTTTAAAATCTAAATTGTTAAAAAAATTAAGCTCTTAAAAATACATTAGAGTACTTCAATACATCTAGGGTCAATTTATAATTATCCAAAAAATTATTATTTTCTTAAAAAATATAATTTAATTGCGTATCATATAAATCCTTCAGTTAGGGGCAAAAATAACTACTAGT
>CANXYI011530596.1:0-12569 GCA_948208565.1 Hura crepitans
AAAATAGTGGTAAGCATCAGACAGTGTAGGTTGACTCAGCATAAAGCCCTATACTAATACACTCATGTATTGGATGCCTAGAACCGCCTAAACCTATTCTGATACCACTAAATGTAACACTCCCTACCCATTTCTACCTAAAACAGGCAAGGTGTGTCACTTTCCATTGAGGTTACCTATCCTAGGATTTCCCTAGAGGCCTTTCATTTAACTTCTACCCAACTTTGACCAAGGTTGACTAAACACTTCCTTTTACCTATTCCTATGATTTATTTCTTTTTTTTTCATCCTATTTTGATCCGTTAAAATTTCCCCCAGGCATTACCAGACATTCACAAAAATTTGAGCAGCATAGCGACTGCCTTGGTTCTTAACCTAATTAAACCTGCAAGGAAAAACACTTCAATTTCAACTCCTTTCCTTATTCCTCCTTTGGACCCTCTAGTCCTCCAAATAGCAATTATCACAATTTAACCACAAGCCACAGGGTCGGAGACCCATCAACACACAAATATACCAAAAAAGTTATTCATTTATATACGTTGCTGTACTTATATGCAGTTTACAGTTCATGTATATACACAACCCAACATACACATTCTAGTCTACCTACATGAGTGCATTTCATCATATATACGTGATTCAAAAGAAAGATAAAATACCAAAAGACTAGGGCAGCTACACAAATGCCGATGTCTGAAGCTGACTCGAATGCTGCTCACAACCTGCGCATTGGAACACCGACACGCTAAGTACAAAGACTCAATGGTGGAATAAAGAAATTATATTATGTCACACACAACATGTAATATGCAAAGGTTTGCATACAGAAAGTTATCCTAAAACTCTAAGCTCATTCATTCTTTTAACTCGACCTGTTATTTAACTATCCAAAACATTTATCATTCATTATCGCTTACTTTATCTGTTTATAGGCCCATAGATAGACTACACTTAAAGACACTAGATAGTAGGATTATCCTATGTAGTGGCCCACTTTTAAGGCTTCGGTAGCTACACCTACCTTGCCTAATAGTAGGGATCCATCCGTAGACCACTCTCAATATCGAACTAGTAGATAGTAGGGATCGTCTGTTGACCACTCCCAATATCTACGAATCATAGCATAACAGTGGATAATAGGGACCCATTCATAAACCACTCACAATATCCATAAATACATGAATCACGATGCAGAAGGCATCATACAGTCTCAGCATAACCAATATAGGCAATGGGCCCCAGAAGGATTGACTTCCTAGCAACTGCTCTATCCCCTAGTTGACCGGTCAACCCATTTAGTGGGCATCTAACTAATGGGCCATTACTATTTTAGACCATGTTCAATATTATTTTATCCATAAATTACCTTCCTGGACCTAATTCACACAATTTAATTACAATTTTTCCACTATCGCAAAATTACTATTCATTTGTCAATTTTTGCAACTGACACTATTCATTTGGTCACTTTCTTATTTTAGGCATTTCATTTCTCATCTTATTCAAGTCTTAATCTTAAGGCTATTTCACTTCATCATTCCCACATTACATCCTGATTATCAAATATTTTAATTTACTTAGATTTTAGCCATCTTTTTATATCCAATTAAATACCAATTTTTAACACATAACAACCTAAGTTTTTGGTCATTTTTCCTCATATTTGTAAGCTTCAAATACACCATCTTTGCACATATACCATGCAGAATTCTTGCTACCATTCGGCTACTTACTATACACACACCTACACCTATATTTTCTTATTACTTAGTTCTACAATTTGCCTTAAAATAATGCTAATAATATGCCTTAAGCAAGTGTTTACTCAAATAACATGCATACACACCAATTCTCAACTTCCATACAAGTTAACATACATAACTATGCACATATATGTATGACATGATATAATTGAATTATTCCACATACCTAGCATGTGTGGACACCCCTTCTCCACCACTTGGAGCTTGTGATTGGTGGTTTCTCTCTCCTCCCTTGTCAACCCCTAAACATATACAATTTAAACTTTGAAAAATTCTTAAAAATCCACTATAGCTCTAAATTGAATTCTAAAAACATAAGATCTCTTAGGATGCTCTAAACTACCTATACCAAAAATAAAAAAAAATTGAATTTAAGCTCACTTACCTCACTTGAGTACTATTCACCCAAGTGGTGAATTATGAGATTTTGACTCATTTTCTTGAAATTCTCGCCAGAATTTAGATGTAGGGATAGTGGAGACTTAATTTCTATTAATTTTAGGTGGAATTGTGTATGATTTTGGAGAGAGAAAAAGGCAATAATAGTGGTTTCCCTTTGGTGTTGGCATCGGCCATAAGTGGTTGGTGAGGAAGATGAAGTTTCTCCTAAGTGTGGGCTATAACCAGGTTTTAAATAAGTCACATAGGCTGGCTTGATCCATTAAATTGGGCCAAATGGGGCCTAATTACTTTATGTACACAATTTGTCACCTTTTATCCAAAATTTCATAAAATATTCTATAGGTCTTAGAAAAATTCCCATTTCAGTTTTAAATTTCCTTAATTAATAGGACTAAGGTCCATGTAAAATTTTAGGTCAAAAGTCAACCATAGATTTTTTGGCGCTATTCACGGCCAGAATAAAATATTTAGAAAAAATACCAGTTGACCTCAGAAAATTCTAATTCTTTCTCTATCATACTCAATGGAATTTTTGAGGTTCAGGGTATGATATTTTTTAGGCCATCTGGGCACATTGTCGTGATAGTCCCAATCCGACCTCATTTTATCTCCGGAAACAGTAGTTTATGACCTAATTTGAATTGTTGGTTTTACTAAAATTTTTAATTCATTTGCTTTCCCTATTTTCAGGCCTGTTAAAGTTTTATGACCAATATGCTAGTCATCATACTCGAAATGATGACTCGCGCCACGGGGAATATCACTCGGGCTCGCCCAATATTGTTCATAAGACTTTAATTGTTGGGCATTACACATATTATTTACATGGAGATCAAACTTGTTATGTGATAATGTCTTAGTGAGAGGATTAGCAATTTTCTAATCGGTGTGAGACTCAATCCTCATATCTTATTTACCATCTATCTCACAGATAAAATGGTAGTGCTTACGAACATATTTGTATCACTAATGAGAATGTGGTTCCTTTGCCTGAGCAATTGTTCTATTGTTGTCACAATATAGAGGTACTAGGTTAACAATAAAAGGTACCACTTCTAGTTATATGAGGTTTTTTATCTATACTATTTCCTTAGTTGCATTAGAAACTACAATGTACTCTGCTTCGGTAGTTGAGTCTAAAGTTTTATCTTGTTTGGAACTTTTCTGGCTAACTCTACCTTTTGCAAATAAGAAAACATATCCTAATTGGGATTTGCAATCGTCTTTATCAGACTAAAAGTTGGCTTCAGTATACCCGCTTACTTGTAATCCCCTTCTCCATATACCAAAAATACATCTTTAGTTTTTCTCAAGTACTTAAGGATGTTCTTTATAGCCACCCAATGTTCCTTTCCATGATCTATTTGCAATCTATTTGTGACACTCAGAGCAAATGCTACATCAATTTGTGTATATAAATATCATATATTATTGATGTTATAGTTGATGTATATGGGTCTTACTCACGTGTTCTCTCTCCTCTTATGTTTAAGGACACATAACTTAGAAAGAATTTCTTATGTACCATAGGAATGAATCCTCAT
The DNA here is from genome assembly GCA_948208565.1 of Hura crepitans. NCBI lineage: Eukaryota > Viridiplantae > Streptophyta > Magnoliopsida > Malpighiales > Euphorbiaceae > Hura > Hura crepitans. The sequence goes on from CANXYI011530596.1 coordinate 3,713, forward strand.
AGAGAGATCTATGCCAAACCTCTTTAACAATTTATCTATGTATTTAGAATATGAAAGACCTATTAAGCTCTTAGATCTATCTCTTTAGATCCTTATGCCTAATATATAGGTTGCTTCACTAAGGTCTTTCATGGAGAATTTGTTCCACAACTAGATTTTGACTGATTAAAGAGTTGCGATATCATTTCCCATGAGTATTATGTCATCAACATATAGCACTAGGAAAATGATAGCACTTCCACTAACCTTCTTTTATACACAAGGTTTATCCAAATTTTGTTAGAAACTAAACTCTCTGATAGTCTCATCAAAATAGATGTTCCAATTCCTAGATGCTTGTTTTAATCCATAAATGGATCTTTGAAGCCTGCATACCTTGATATTGTCTCTAGTTGAGAATCCCACAAGTTATGTCAAGTACAATTCCTCTAATAGATTTCTATTAAGGAAACCTATTATCATATCTATATGCCAAATCTCATAATCATAATGAATAACAATACCAAGAAAATTTTGAATATATTTAAGCATGGCTATTAATAATAAAGTTTAATAAAAGTTAGTTCCATGCATTTGAACCTTTTATTGGTAACTACATTACCTTCCATTTTAGTCTTATTCTTAAAGATCTATTTAACCAAATTGGTGTTATCGCTTTAAGTGCATTAACTAAAGTTCATACTTAATTGTCATATATGGAATCCATTTCGAATTTCATAGCCTTTAGCCATAATTCTAATTTTAAATTCTTTAACCTACTCATAGCTTGTAGGCCCATCTTTATCTACAAAAGTTATATATTTATTCTCATCTATGACAAATCCATATCTCTCAAGAATAGTATGAACCTATATAAATACAACCACTGGGTTAAGCATGATACTAAAATACCATTAACATCTCTGTCTACAAAAATGTTATGCCTAAAAAGTTAGACAAGATTTACATATAAATTTAAATAAAATAAATAAGTAATTCACTTTATATTTTTACACAGCATAACATACTGATTCTCATGAAATATCCATCATGTTACCATCATATTCAAATCTTGTTAACCTTCTTAATCTTTTAATACCTTATAGGCTCAATTGCTTAAAATACAACATGTAATGTACTTCTAAAAAAGGTTCCTCTAATTTAAGTATTGGTTATGGCTCTATGACTTCTATAATATCTGATGGCCCACATTCATGTCTCTCATATCAACCATATAGGTTGTGTTCAATGGGAGGATCATTATTCAACTGACTACAAATGACATACAATTTTTATCATAAAAAAAGACAAAAAAGCATCCTTGGCTAGCAAACATGCACAAATATCTTAGGCATATCATTCTTGATTTAAGCATATCATTATGAGCATACTTTCCATTATGGAAATTGTAGATGCCTTACTTTTGGGCCTATGATGATCACTAGAGACAAGCTTAAGCAATAAGGAAAGCTACCTAGAATCTAAGTTCATATATACTAACCTAGTGTAAGTCCACTTAGACTTGAACCATAAGGTCTGCACCCATTAACCAAGATTTAGACTAGAACAGTAGGCCCGCAGCCCAAGGTCTGCCTGGATAAGACAAAGCCTATGATTGGACAAACTTAAATAGATTGAGCCAAGAGTAGTAAGCCTAAAAGCCTAAGGTCTACCTAGACAAGCCAAATCCTATGTTTACATGGACTATAGTAGACTTAGCCTAAAATAAGGCCCAAAGCCCTTGAACCACTAGGGTAGACTTAAAGCCTAAGTCCATATGGACTTACTTTCTAAAGTTCGTACGAACATACCAATGAAAAGCTTCTAGAAACATGAACTTCCTATTCAGACTCTATCTTCTAATCCTAATAGAACTTTACCTCTTTTGGATGGCAAAGCTACCTATCAAAGCCTATAAATACCCTTTTTAAGGAAGGGAAGGAGAGAAAAAGAAGGAGGCAATTAGTAAGCTCTTAACTAACTATTTTGAGAGTCTAGGAGAGGACTCCAAAGCACGATCGATCTTGTAGACCTTTAGCCCATACTAAAATAATAATCCTTTTCGAAATCCAACTTTTTGAATTATTGCTTGAAGCTCGTTCACAAGGTAAGATTTGAGGCCTCCTACTTTACTTATCTTCATTCATTCATACTCTTTCTAAGAACCTATAATCTCCCATGATTGATCATATGTGAGGTGATTCTATGTAATCTCGACATTGATTGTAGGAGTAGGTTATTATTTTCAAGCTATTTAATTGTGTGTGATGACTTATTAAACTGTTGTGATTATTTTGCTATTTTAATCCTAATCTGTAGACTTATTTTAAGGCATGTTTACATTCACATGGATTAAATATATTGATTTGTCTGTAACTGGACATTTGTATAGACTATTATCCAATCTTATTTTAATAATCTTTTATGCATTGTATATCATATTTAACATATTGACGTATTTATATGATGTTATATTATGTGATTATAGTATGAATATCATTGGTACGATGAAACTAATATGCGGTCTATGTAGACTCCCTTTCATGAGGATTGTAGTCCATATGGATAATCATGTTTTTTTGGTATTCATGTTATTTTACAGTCCGCACGAACTCCCTCTCATAAGGATTGTGGTTTGTACAGACATATGTTTGTAATCCTAGTCTTTGTAAATACATGTGTCACTTTATATGTTCTCTATGACCAATAAATATGTAGTTTCCCCCCAGTGATAATCCCCTTTAAGCTTGCATCCTAATTAGTCATATTTGCAATAAACATAATGTTAGCATTCTATCATTAGGTCCTTATTGACCATTATTTGCATTACTAACCTTCCTTTTTGAGTTGTGCAAAAGTGGTCATTCTTACTAGATTAGAAGTCTGGATGGACATATTAACCATAATAAATAGTAGTCTACATGGACATATACTAGAGTATTATTGAGTCCGCATGGACCTAAAGATGTGAAGACAAGACTGATTATATATCTTGTGTTATCTCATTTCATTTTGTACCCTTTTAATTATCTTGATCATTTGGGTTATAATAGGTAGTTTAATAACTTGTTTTACATGCCAAAATGCCTAACCTCATATCAAATGGTTTTCTACCAAATTAATTGGTGTTTTCCTAAATAAAATGGTTCTAAGTTTCCTTTAATAAAAGTCACAATGAAGAATGTATTTTAACAAATGCCAATCTTCTATAGATAAGAGTTAGGCAATTACTATCGATTACTATAGAATTATGGGTAATTGTCAGGCTAAACAACCACTAATAAATGACTTTATTTTTGTATGTCAATAAAATCTATAGTGGTGACTCCAATAGGGACTGAGAATTGAATCTAAAAGTGCCTAAATAATATACCTTTTAATATTCTAATTTTTATCAGACCCATGCATTTCATCTTATATAAACTATATCCCTTTTTACCTTAGTATTATAAACCATGAACCTATTTTTGATTAAAGAATGGGAGATTGCTAGCATATCCATCACTCATAATTCGTGTGCCTTTGGGTATATGAAATGGCAAATTAATCGATCACTATTATACTTGATTGGAAAGACCTATAAGAAGGGACCCTATTTATGAGAACTATAAAGCCTTCTTAAACCAAACAATAAAGCCCATATAGTCAAGCTTAGGAACTCTCCCTAGGTTGTATAACCCTAAGAGTTTTGCAATTGCATTATGATTGCTATGTGGGCTTATTACATTTAACCTTATTTAAAGGTGGGCCAAGCCTATTATGCCTTTTATCTAGAATAGGCCTAGCCTAATTTTACCTCGAACAAGGCTTAAATTTCATAGGCCATTATACTTGCATGCATATTAAATATGAGAGGTCATTAGGCCTAATTAGACCCATAATCTAACCTATACATCCCCTGATGATGCTTAGGTAACCCCACCTAGGAAAGAAACAGCTAGACCATGTGTGTGGGAGTAATAAGGTTTGAAGAATTATTGCATGTTTTTGTCCTTGTACACTTAAAATGTATCCTTTGATTTATACATTACATTGTACCTACTACATGACATAAACTTTGTATCTTTCTTGTTATATGTACCATATGTATCTCATAAACTTTTACATTTCCATCCTAATATTCATACATTGTAACCACACTTCATGTAGACTTATGCACAGTAGCACACGACCATGCATCAAAGGTTGTCATCTTGTAAAGCTTCATTGACTTCTTACTCATGCATCTTGTGACCTTATTCATGTAATAACTATCCGTACCATGCACCTATACATATGTGTGCACCACATTTTCATCATTTATGCATCACCTTAGACAATTTATACATCATCAGTAACTCTTTGTTTTGCAGCCACTATTAATCTATTTACTAAAAGTAGCGATCATGCTCGGGGGTAAAGTAGTAATGAAGACCATGCTAAATGAGATCCTTCAAGACATAGAGAAAAGGATGATGGCTACCATGACTAATGTACTGTTAAGATGCATGCCTAGCAAGATAAAGGCTAAACTTCTATTACTAACAATAGCAATAAAGAGATGGTGGATGACTAGGTTTCTAATGAAGAAATACCACTTGTTAAGCCCACTTATAATAGAGTTCCACCACCTAAGCATGACAAGGAGGATCCTATCAAAGAACTAAATGAAAAGCTAGATGCCATGAGTCACCTAGTGATAAGGGGCAATGACATCAACTTAGAAGACATTAGCTTAAAGCTTGATCATGCCATGGCCCATAAATTAAAGATGCCAAATTTAAGCAAGTTTGATGGCACTTCTAACTCAAGGACTCATTTGAAGCATTATGCAATAGCCATGAGATTAACCAATCTATTGAAAGCACAAATGGTAAGCTTGTTTAGTATGTCTCTAACTGGGCCAAACTTGGATTGGTACCATAACTTGGAAAAGAATATCAAAGTGAACTGGGAAGATTTGGCCCATGCATTCAATAGGCAGTACTCATATAGCGCAACTATTAAGGTGACCCTAAAAAATAAGGAATTAGTGTGCCAAAAACCCAATGAATCCTTTTCACAATATTTAGAACACTGGAGGGATGATGTACTTAAAATGAGGAACAAGCCTAATGATACTAACTAGATCAAGATATTCATTAAGAATGCTAATAGCTACATAAATGTTGGTCTCTCTGCTAAAGGCATTACCACATAGGAATGTCTCAAGGACATAGCTATTGATCTTGAACTAGAAATTCAGAATAGAGAATTCAAAAAGAATGGGGAACTTACCCATCAAAATAATAATTTGGGCCAAGTCACTAATGTTAACATGATCAAGACTCGCCATTTCTCCAAATTGGGCAAACCTCTATCTTGGTGCTTGAATAAGCTCATAAAAGAGAAAAACTATAGCCATTATCACCTAAGCTGTAGATTGAGCCTCTTTCAACTAATTATAGGTTTGATCTATGTTGTGTTTACCATCAAGTGACAAGCCATCTCATAGATAAGTGCACCACTCTTTGTTATGCCATCCAAGATCTCATTGACACTAGGTTGATACCTGATGTAGAAGCTTAAAACTCCATCAATTAACCTTATTTCTTTTTCTTTCTAGTTTAGTTTTGTTAATTACTTTTATTTTAATAAAATAAGACAATGAATTTATTTTCAATCATTTGTATAAATGCATTTTAACTTTAATCTTGAAAGCGGGAAAACCTGGATCACATTAACTTCAGCTTCCTCCTGAGAGATAGATCAATGATTATTAAACATCACTAGGAATCAAGCATAACATTAAGCATCACAAGAAATCATACACAAAATAACATTGGCATCATAGAAATCATAACATGCACACACATGCATCACGCACACGTCATAAGTTGTACATGCACAAACATGCATTTGTGTACAACACTATCCCATAACTTTATGCATACTATTTAGGCTTAGTTATGCATTATTCATCCATACATACATTAGGATCTGCTTTGTATAATATTAAGAAGAATAGCATGTAGACATCACCCATATAACTATGCATTCACATTTGACATACCATATCTAGACATATATCATCTATCATGTAGACTTGATTCACTTTGTACCATCTTACCTAGTATAGGTGTGGCATACATTCACATATCCATATGCATTTATAGTCACATTATGTCTAGGCACATCATGTATATATCACATGCATCACTAACTTTAAATCTTACAATCATCCATGCAAGTTAAGCATAACCTATCATTATAAGTGCTTGAAACATACATCATATCACACTAACTATAAAGATCATCCTTTGCTCAGGTTTTTCAAAGGAAAAAAACTTACCCCTCTACTTCCTTTAACACTCCTCACCATAAAAATGGCAACTAGACCTGAAACCAAAGGCGAGAGTCAATTTGTGACTAAAGGCATGATGAGCAAGGAAATGGCAGCACTAAAATGAAGGATAATATCATTCATAGAAGAAAAGATTCGAGAAGTCTAACAACAAGGTGCTATAGAGAACTCGATTGGCAGGAATTTTATCAAAAAGTCAATCGATGAACAACCAATTAGGCTAAGAAAGATTTCCATAGATTCACCTATTAGAATAAGCCTTTGTCCACAATGCTTAAAGAGTTGAAAGAAGAAAACCTCCTTTAACCTTTAATGCCCGAACATCAATTTTCACCACTTCCACTTAACCATCACCATGACCTATATTGTGCTTTTCACCAAAGGACTAGCCACCTAACAAATTACTGTAAAAGCCCTTCATTGGACCATCTAAGACCTCATAGATTGTGTTGTAATACCTTATCTTGAAGATCACACATCACTAGACCTCACTATCATCCTCAAATCTTTGAAACATGAGGTTCCCTTTTTTTGATGTTCGGTTTGCCACCTTATAAACCAATTATCGACAAACCATAAGATTGCACCAATCAAGGATATAGAAGGATCTAATGAAGATAGTATAGACTATCCATATTTTCTTTTCTAGTTGTTTTCTTTCTTTTATGTTGGAATAATTAAGGTTTAATAAAACATTGTTGGTGTTTTCATAAGCATCTTTGTTCACCTTATTCATTAAATAGCATGGTACCGTTGAAAGTGAGTTAAGAGATTTAAAAAAAAATGATAAGCTTAATCCACGTATATCACAAATAATTTATGATTCTTTAGAAAATGGCTCACCATTATTATGCATAATTTTAGACTTAAAACTTGATCTTTCCTTATAATTCTTAAGAAATATCACCGAATGTGAGATGTGAGATAAATAGAAAATAAAAAGCTGGGGGTAACTAAAATCAAATGCATGCTTTCCTTCAATTTTAAAGAGGTCCAAATTTAACACGCTCTAAAGATTAAAGTGTCAAATTCTTTTTTTAATCATTTTCCTTAAAGTCTAAAAGCTTATGTGAACTATTCTAAAACAACAAACACTTTTGGCTCTTACCCAAAAGACTGCAAAAATTGAAAAATTTACCTCATCTTAAGCCTCAAACAATTAAGCCTTCTATTTTCAATCATGAAAATGGGGTTTTTTTTTAATTCTTGCTAGGCTAATCAATCAAGACCATGGACCTAGGCAATAGTTAGGGAAATTTGAGGGAAAATATTTAGTCAGAAAATCTTTGGACTGGCTAATAACAGAGATATCATCGATGTAATACTTAAAAAGGTCAAAAGGATGACATTCAACATACAGCTCAAGCAAAATAATTCAAAACACTCAGAGGTATGAAGCTATTACCTATAGAAAAGCTACTTACTGGTTTGGATAGTTCCATCAACCTCCTATGGCAAGAGCTTCAAAACATATCTAGCTATTTCAAAGGTGCAAGTCCAGAATCAATTGATCAAACACAACATAATCAAATCCCAAGCCTTAATCGAATGTGCATAAGTTGAATTCAAAAATAAAAAATGAAAAAAAGAGAAAGAAAAAAAGCTCGCTAAGTTGAAAACTCATAAAGCCTAGGCAAAAATTAGAGCATACTCACTAGATCAAAAACCCATAGAAGGCGGTTTAGGCAAAAATTAGAGGTCAAGAGAAAATATTTAGTTGGAAAATCTTTGGACCAGCTAATAACAAGGGTACCATGCTATGCAATCACATACATTTGCACCCTCATTTATTAGCCACACATGTTTAAATGCTCTCTATAGCAAATTGACAGTTTGCCTCACCATCTTTAGGGCACATTCCATTCAACCTCCTCCTTCAGGGCACATTTCACTTCCTTTCTCCTCTTTCTCAACTTTTCATCCCTTTAACTCAACCTACTTCTCAACACCTTCCCTAGCCTTTCTATCACCTTAGGTTGGCCTATTTATTTATGAGACATCGTATTCATATTACCATAACCTAGCCTGCCACTTTACACTTGCACTTTTCTCAAACCCAAATTTTTCCTATGATGAGTTTGAGAGGTGAGTGATGTCAATAACACATTTATTGGTTCATGAATTTGCTTACTCATATCCATTCATACATTTATCCTAGGAAAAAAATCCATTTGCTTGTACTTACATCTGCCTTCATCATCCATCCATCTCAAGAAGAACATTCATTCATCATGAGGAAAGATGCATTCATCATTCATCCACCTTAAGAGATGGTTCATTCATTCAAAATTCATATTCATCATACAACTATCTTACATGCATTCAACATTCATTCAAATTCCTCATTCATTTAGAAGAAAATAAGAAAAAACACATGCATCACTACATTCAACAGAAACACTTGCAATCGAGAACATACCTTGCCACATTTCTTCATCTAGATAAGATTAGGAACTAACATGTTATCATTTATTCATTCACTCAATCACCATATTCATTCACTAGAATCATCTCACTCAATCACCTTCATTTTTCAACACTCATTCATCTAAGATA
>CANXYI011530659.1:0-16500 GCA_948208565.1 Hura crepitans
GGGTTAGGTAACAGGGCAGCCGTTATGCTGCCCGAATGTTAAGAAATGTCTAGTAGCGCCTGACGGCGATACTCCTGGATTACAGATAGGCAGTAGTGGCACACCCTACCGGTTCAGGCAAGACGGGTAGGGGGTGTTACAGTTTTGATATTAATGATGATGTTGAATATGTTCTCCAAGGTGAGTCCCTAGTTGCTAGGCATGCATTGAACTTAAATATTAAAGAAGAAAGCTTAGAATAAAGACAAAACATATTTCACATTAAATGCTTAGTTACTGGTAAAGTTTGTAGCATGGTAATTGATAGGGGGAGCTATACTAATGTAGCTAGCACTACCTTAATTGAGAAATTAGGCTTAGACGTGAAAAACATCCTAACCCATATGGATTACAATGGTTGAATGATAGTGGTGAAGTAAAGGTCACTAAATAAGTTCTTTTTTTATTTTATTAGCAAGTACAATGATGAAGTTATTTCTGATGTTGTACCTATACAAGCTGGTCATTTATTGTTGGGTAGACCTTGGTAATTTTATAGGCATGTTATGCCTGATAGGTATAAAAATAGGTACCCATTTGAGTTTAAGGGATAGAAAATCACACTTACAACTTTGTCACCAAAAGAAGTGTATGTTGATCAAGTGAAATTATAACAATCATCAAATGGGAATTTAAGTAGTGAGGTGAAAAGAACAGTGAAAGAAAAGAGGCCAAGAAAGAAAGGAATAAAGATAAAAGCCTAATGGTGAGTGATTGCACAAGTGCGAAAAAGAAACAGCGATATGCAAGAGAGAAAATGTTAGGGGTGTGATAAGAGTGAAAAGCATAAAAATGTGTGAAAAGTGATGAGAAAAAGCAAGAGTGTGGTGAAAAAGTAAATAGGCAGCCTTGCTTTTATGCAAAAGAAAGAGATTTGAAATATGCAATGATAGGCAAAAAATACTTAATTCTTATTTGGTTTAAGGAGAGCTTGTTCTCTACAACTGACCTTGACCCTTGCTTGCCTAGTGCATTTGTATCTCTTTTGTAGGAGTTTGAAGATGTCTTTCTAAATGACATTCCTTCGGATTTACCACCATTGAGAGGCATTGAGCACCAAATTAACTTTGTTCCTGAAGCTCAAATACCAAATCGACCAGCCTATAAAAGTAATTCGAATGAGACAAAGGAGCTTCAAAGGCAAGTAAATGAGCTATTATTAAGGAGCTTCAAAGGCAAGTAGATGAGCTATTATCAAAAGGATTAGTTAGGGAGAGCACGAGTTCATGCGCTATTCTAGTACTCCTTATGCCAAAGAAGGATGGTTCATGGAGGATGTGCATAGATTGTAAAGCAGTTAACAAAATCACTATAAAGTATAGGCATCATATCCCTAGATTTGATGACATGTTGGATGAATTACATGGTGCTTGCTTATTTGATAAAATTGATTTGAAATGTGGATATCACAAAATTAGGATGAAACATAGTGATGAGTGAAAAATAACATTTAAAACAAAATATGGTTTATATAAGCGGATGGTTACACCATTTGGTTTAACTAATGTCTCAAGTACTTTCATGAGATTAATAAACCATGTTTTGCATGAATTCCTAGGTAAGTTTGTAGTTGTCTATTTTGATGATATATTGATTTATAGCAAGAATATGAATGATGACATATTGCACATTAGGGTTGTTCTAGATGTACTTAGAAAGGAGAAATTGTATGCTAATCTTAAGAAATGCACTTTTTGCATTGATAGACTAATCTTTCTTTGATTTGTTATGAGTGCACATGGAATTAAAGTTGATAAAGAGAAGGTAAAAACAATAAAGGATTGGCCAATGCCTAAAATTATTTCTACAATAAGAAGTTTTCATGGTTTAGCTAGAAGGTTTGTAAAGAACTTCTCTACTATTGCTGCTCTATTAACTGAAATCATTAAAAAAGAAGTTGGGTTTAAATAGGGTAAGGAATAGGAGATTATGTTTAACACTTGGAGAGAAAAATTGTGTTCTACACCTATTCTTGATTTACTTAACTTTGATAGAACTTTTGAGATTGAATGTGATGCTTTTGGGATTAGTATAAGGGCTATTTTGATGTAGAAAAAGAAGCCAGTTGCATTCTTCAGTGAGAAACTCAATAGAGCACAACTCAAGTATTCCACTTATGACAAGGAGTTGTATGCATCAGTGCATGCATTGGATGCTTGGTAGCATTATTTTCTTCCTAAAGAGTTTGTGATTCACACTGATCACGAGTATTTGAAGCATGTGAAAGGACAAGGTAAGTTGAACAAAAGACAAGCAAAGTGTGTAGAATTCATTGAGGCATTTCCTTATGTACTATGCTATAAGCAAGGTAAATAAAATGTTATTGCCGACGCATTATCTAAAAGGTATGCTTTAATCATTACTCTTACTTCTAAGTTGTTAGGATTTAAGCATTTGAAAGATATGTATGCAAATGATGTGGACTTTATTGAAGTTCATGCCACTTGCTTAAAGGGTGTGCATAACATGTATTATATCCATAAAGGTTTTCTATTTCGTGGTAAAAGAATTTGTGTGCCTAATTGCTCTTTGCATGAATTGCTTATTAACAAGTCACATAGTGGAGGATTAATGGACATTTTGATATACATAAGACTTTAGATGTTTTATCTGAGCATTTTTATTAGCCTCACATATGCAAAGATCTAGAAAGAATTTGTTTTAAATGTGTTACATGTAAACGAGCTAAATCTATGTCTATGCCATATTGCTTATATATGCTATTACCTGTTCCTCATAATCCTTGGGTTGATATATCTATTCATTTTGTGCTTGGATTACCTAAGAGTTATTGTTGATAGGTTTAGCAAGATGGCACTTTTTATTACATGTTATAAAACTGATGATGCCACTTACATTGCTGATTTATTCTTTAAATAAGTTGTTAGATTGCTTGAAGTTCCTAAATTCATTATTTTTGATAGGGATGTGAAGTTCTTGAGCCACTTTTGAAAGGTGCAATAGGGTAAGTTAGGTACGAAACTTTTGTATTCTACTACTCGTCATCCATAAATAGATAGATAAACTAAAGTGGTAAATAGAACATTAGGAACATTATTGTGTACTATGATAAGTAAGAACTTAAAAACTTGGAAGGATTTTTGGCCATTTATTAAATTCACATATAGTAGAACTATACATTCTTCCATAGGTTTTTCTCTTTTTGAGATTGTTTATGGGTTTAATCTTTTAACTATGTTAGATTTGATGCCCTTGCCATTAAATGACATTACTAGTTTAGATAAAGCTAGCAAGGCTGAAAAGGTTAAATCAATTCATATAAAGACAAGTGAGATGATTGAAAGAAAAATTATGCAATTGCTCAAAGAGTTAACAAGGGATGCAACAAAGTAGTATTCTGACTTGCTAATTGGGTTTGGGTGCATTTAAGAAAGGAGTGATTCCCTAATCACAGGAAGTCTAACCTTAATGCAAAAGGAGATAGACCATTCCAAGCATTAGATAGGATCAACGATAATGCATACAAAATTAACTTGCCAGGTAAGTATAATTTATCCACTACTTTCAATGTTTCTGACCTTTCTTCTTTTGATATGGATTTAGATTTGAGGATGAATCTTTTTGATTAGGGAGGGATTGATATAGTTTAAGGAGGGCAAAATGGTCTTTTGAGCAATGGAGGACAAGTTGATGACACATACATGCTTAAAGGACTAATTACACGTGTAAAAGCAAAAAAATTGCAAATTGGCTTTGGGAACTTGGCTAGAGTTTACGTTAAAGAAATAAATGAAAAACTCACCAAGGAAGAGAAGAACAAGCCCAATAAGCCAAAGAAGTTAAATGGGCAACCTATTAATCTCATTTGGATATGTGGAGCATGAAAAGCAAGTCAAGAATCCCAATCAAAGAAGCCAATGCATGTGGCCCATTCTAAGGAGGGAAAGACCTTGTTCAGTTGAATATTTAATTATTAAAATATTAGTTCAAGGTAGGAAATTTAATTAGGAGTCAAACAAACATGTCCCTTATTTTACTTCGTATTTTGAAAAAAAAAGGCCTTGTTTGACTTAGCTCTAATTTTTGTAATTTTGTTTGTTTTTTAAAGAGTGTCATCTAAACATGCCCCTTGCCTTTATTTTCCTTATTGAAATAAGAGTTGGTGTAAGAGGCTTATAAATAGTCTCATTGTTGGCTTGTAAAAGCACAATTGAATCATTAAGAGTACTTTGGTAGAATTTTGTGTGCTTTGTCTCTATTTTATTGTTTCATTAAAAATTGAATTTGACTTATCAAGAATTCTTTCTTATGGCATTTTATTCATTCTTGTTTCTTTCTTCCTATAATTTAAGTTTCTAATTACATGTTAATTGGGGGTTTAGTATGAGCAAATTTATTTAGGGTTTGTTCTTGATAGTTAAGAACAAACGCTAAATAAATTTGCTCATACTAAACTCCTAATGAACTTGTGATTAGAAACTTAGATTATAGGAAGAAAGAAACAAGAATGAAGAAAACGCCACAAGAAAGAATTCTTAATAAGTCAAATTTAATTCTTCATGAAACAATAAAATAAATATAAAGTACAAAAAATTCTCCCAAAGCACTTTTGATGATTCAATTGTGCTTTTATAAGGCAACAATGAGGTTATTTATAGGCCTCTTATACCAGCCCCTATTTCAATAAGGAAAATAAAAAGCAAAGGTATGTTTGGATGACACCCCTTAACAAAAAAATAAAATTACAAAAAATAAAGCTAAGCCAAACAAGACCTTTATTTTTTTCAAAATAAGAAGTAAAATAAAATACATGTTTGTTTGGTTCCTAATGAAATTTCATATCTTGAACTAATATTTCAATAATTAAATATTCAACTAAACAAGGGCTTTCCCTCTTTAGAAAGGGACATATGCATGGGCTTTTTTGATTAGGCTTTTTGACTTACTCTTCATGCTCCACACACCGAAATGAGATTAATAAGCTGCCATTTAACGTCTTTAGCTTATTGGGCTTGTTTTTCTCTTCTTTGGTGAGTTTTTCATTTATTTTTTTAATGTAAAAACTAGCCAAGTTTCCAAAGCCAATTTGCAATTTTCTTGCCCCTACACATGTAATTGGTCCTTCAGGCATATTTGTGTCATCAACTTGTCCTTTATTGCTTAAAACACCATCTTGCCCTCTTTTTCTAACAGCATATGAAGGAGACTATTCGAGTGTTATTATCCACACACAACGCTCAATCATTGGCACATCATATCTTTATTGATGGCGAGGCTCATGAGAACCATCATTCTGATTCTTCAGCTAACCCTAATAATTAGGGGAGTTAGAGACATTGTTGACCATTGAAACATTTTGTTATACTTAGAGGTGAATTAAAAAGTGTAGCAGATCAATTGTGTTTTACATTTCATAATTCACTTAGTACTATAACTTTTTACCATACTACATAAAGTCCCCTTAGGTAATATTTTTACTTAGTTTCAAGGTTAACAATTTTTTCGCTCACACTTTACATGTAAGGTTACTATATATTTTTAGTTGCAACATATTAAACTTAATGTTTATGCTCTTATACATATGTATATATAAATGGTTGGTTCATATGATGCTTTTTATGTATTATGTGTTTGAATGTATATATATGAGCACATGGTTGAAAGTTACATGTACAAGTATTAATTCAGTAAAAAATACGGGAAACAAATAAATTAAAATAAAAATATATATTGATTTTATAAATTAGTAAGAACTTAGCAAGGAAACTTCCCTAGCTTTTTTTTTTTTTGCATTTAATTAAATTAAAATACATAGCTAGGAATTATAAAATGAACATATTAATTTAGCTTGGACAATATGTCCTTGTAAATTAGCTTAGACATTTTTTCCTAGCTAATATTTTTTCATATAATATGAATATATTAATTTAGCTTGAACAATATGTCTTTGTAAATTAGCTTGACTTTTTTTTCCTAACTGATAGTTTTTCATATAAAAAGGACGTATTTATTTAGCTTAGACAATATATCCTTGCAAATTAGCTTGGACATTTTTCCCTCGCTAACAGTACGAAAAATTATTTATAATTTCACAATTGTTAGAAAAATAGCCAGACTTCTATAACATTAGCTAAGATTTTTGTCCTTGCCGATTTGTTTGAATTGTCTCCCTCACAGAGTGCTCACGAAATTTAACTTGGGAATTCGTTCTCACTAATTTTTTAGCTAGAGGCTGATTGCTTATGGTAACTATATCTTCACTAAATCCTAACTAATGGGTTTTACCTAGAGCTTTTTTAATTTAGCTAGGGAAACTCTCCCTACATTCCTTAATTCCTCCTTTAGCCCTTTAGTTCGTTTAATTTTATTATGCTTTTATCCACATTAACTTTATTCTTTTATATTTCGTTCTCTTATGTATCATAATTTTGTTTAAAAATTACAAATTTTATTTCTTCTATAGTATATATTTCTAAAATATTAAAAATTTCTTATTTGTATAATTAAATTCTATTTCCTTTCTTTAAATTTCCCCTATCTCTTTAAAATTATTTAGAATTTTCACTTTATTATCCAAAATATCTGTTTTATTTTCTTTTAATTTTATTTATTCATTTTCTCTCTTGTGAAAATTCAGGTTTTTACAATTTTCTATTAATATTTTAATATTCTTATATTGTAATTTTTTTAATTACCTTTTATATTTATCTTTTCTTTACAAGCCATATGTAAAAACAACTTCTATTCTACTTAGTCCCTATAGGTGATTGAAATTTTAAATTTTAAACCAACATTTAATTGTTATATTAACATAAAAATGGATGCATTTCGATTTCATAAGTGATTAGCAATTAAGGGAAAAAACGAATAGAAAAAATGAATGAGCTTTACTTCAGAACTTATCTATCACATCAACACAAAAGAGAGACTAAATAGATTCATCAAAAGATAACAATAAAAAAATAACTATGACGAACATATGAGAAAAACAAATTGGCACAAAAATGAAAAAAAACAGAAGAAAATAATACATAAAATTAAGTGGAAAATATAAATAAGTACATGTAACTATTTATGTACTACAATCAAAGTTCCTAAATTAATAAATTGACAAATTTGGATTATTTTAATGTACATTAAGAATCCAGACTGTTAATTTTTCATTAACTTGTTACTAAAGACCTATGGATGGCCCTTTTTTTAAAAAAAAAATATTTATCTGATTTTTTGAAGCTAATTTTCGTTTATTGTTTTTTAATTATTTAGCATATCTAGATGTCATCAATTTGAATAACATGTTCAAGTCCCTTTAAATTTGTAAAAAAATTTACACACCTTTAGTTAAGTTAAAGTACGCGAATAATATTGGAAGTCCAAGACTAACTAAGCTAAATCCACTTTTATAAATAATAATTTTCAATACAAATTTTGATATATATTTCATGAATTAAAACAAAAAAAAATATCATTTCGTAAATTTATTTCTAACTACTTTATTAATATTTAGTACAAAACTTTATTTTAACTAATATATCAATATATTTAATTCAAAAATATTTAATATTTTTTTATATATTTTAGACTATTTAATTAATGAAAATAAATAAAACCAGGCCATGCTTGTATTTTATGTGTTAATCTCAAATTTATCCATATAAAAACGGGCTTTTAATGGGTTTAGGCTAGGTCAGGCTTATAACAAAAAATTCTGTATTCAAAAATGCATTTTTATACAGGTGAATCGGCTAAGCTAAGTAAGTACCTAAGCCCACAATCATGTCCAACTATATCCTTACTATCTTCATCAACTTTGTCTTGTACCAAATTTGTTTTGTACCCAAGAACTCTCTAAAATTAGAAATGGTTATTTCAAAAGTCATTTTAACCTAGTATTACATGTTGACTTTCTAATTTTAATCTTTTTTCCTTTTTTAAACTTATTCTTTCTTTTAACTTTTATCCTAAACCTTTTATTTCTATTTCAAAAAATCTTATCAAAGTTATGATACAACTAGTTATGAGTTTGCTCTATACTAGGTAATTTATGTTTTCCTAGTCAAAATTACTGAGCCATTCAAGGATCTTTGAATTATTTTTAGGAATGAGATTTAAAGTTTTTGATTTTTTTTTTGTTTTTATACTTGTGATATCGAAAGTTCATAATAAAGCCTAAAGGCTTTTTGTTATTAAGAAAATGATTTTTTTTTAACTCATTCTACCTTAGAGTCAATTCTTTTAAACATCTTGATAAATTTTTCTACTTGTCCACTCCATGGTCGAGATAGGAACAATCAAGGAATTGGCAGTTACTGGTTATTTAACCTTTGTGTTAGTGCACTAAATTTTTATAGGTATTGGAATTTAAAGAAATCAAGATTTCTATCTAGTGATTCTTTGTATTCATTATCTCTTTTAGAAATAACTTTTTGTATTCATTATCTTGATAAATTTTTCTGCTTGTCCACTCCATGATCTAGATGGGAACAATCAAGGAATTGACAGTTAGTGGTCATTTAACCTTTGTGTTAGTGCACTAACTTTTTGTAGGTATTGAAATTTGAAGAAATTAAGATTTCTATCCAATGATTCTTTGTATCCATTATCTCTCTTAGAAATACTTTTTCTTTCTCAATCTTAGCTATTGATTCTTTAACTTTAGATATTTCTAATTCATACAAAACAAAAGTAGGATCTTGATGTTTGAGTGTTATGCTTTATTCAATATGTCTAGCTTCTATTAAAACTAAACATCTACGTAAATTATAATTAGCAATTCTATCATAAGACATAAATGACTGTGTATAATAAAAACATACACCTTACTTGTGAACTAAGGTCCACCAAACTTCCATAAATGCAACTTTGCTCCACTCTTGTCATCAAAGGCACTTTATATGTTTGAATTTTATTTATTTATTTTTGTCTTATGGCTACTCTTTCTCTCTTTTATGGGTTTTACTATTAACATTCCTTCTCACATATTATTTTGGAGATTTGTAAGGCATAAGGTAGCAAAAATTCTCAAATTGCATAGATTTATTTGGAACTTATATAAGAAATCTTTGAGTTTCTTTATGGTCCTTTAGCAATAAAGGATTGAAGGGTATTTATAGATACATAGTTAATGTCTTATTACTATTTGTCAGCTTAAAAGTAAATTAACTAAAATAGAAAAAAATATAATGACAGTTGGAGTCGTTGGTCCCACTATCTAACTAGGTATAATATTTCACAAGAATCTGATTTATAAATAACATAAGATAAATGATAACTTTAAGGCCCTATAAAATTAGGACATGTGGCATAGTAGATGCTTCCTTATCTTTTTGGGGTAGGCAAAATGGAAGATTTCCTCAATTATGCATAGGTGACATCTTGCTTCATTAATGTTAATTGACTCAAACATCTTAATTCTAGTCGTCATCTTTTTCCAGTGCTTGTGCAATCTCTACGTCTTTTTCTTTAAGGTGTTTTTCATAGTTGTGAGCTATATTCTTCTAAGTCTTGTATGAACTTGAAATCTAGACTAGAACTTCTTCTATTAATCTCATAAGTAGTTATTTTCCTCTTTGTTTCCCTTTTACCATTCTTAATTTTGACATGAGTATAAAGGTCTTTGACTGAGTTGGTTACAAAGATTTTACCATATCTAAGGATAACCTTTTCGTGGCTTTTAACTATGGATGGTAACAGGTCGGGTATTTTTAGATACACAAACTATTTCAACTAGAATAAATCGAGTTTGAGTAGTTCTTAAATAGGTTTGGGATGGGTCTAGGTATTAATTTTATTACCTGTATCAAGTTCAGACCGAATTTGGGATTAGGTTTATAAGTATCCGCTACTTGCACCCATTTATAAAATTATTTATTAATTAATTAAAAAATATTTATACTCATATATTCTATATAAATTTTAATTTTAATTTGTTATATTTTATTAGAATTTAGTATCAATTTATAAATTATGTGATATATTGAACTTATTATTAATTATTACTAACTTTGAATATATTTAATTAAATATATTGATAATTTAATTATCTTTATGTTAATTGGGTATTTAAATAGGTTCAATATTATTTGGATAATACTACATGTGTTGAGGATAGGTACGGTAGTGTTCTAATTAGGATCAAGAAGGGTTTAAGTGTATATAAATTTAATCAAGTGCAAGTTTAGGTAGGGCTTTTTTGTAGGTATCCTACTTGTTGTTATCCCTACTTTTAACTACTCATTCCATCATAGACTTAAGAAATTTAATATGAAGCATTTAGTTAATAATCTTAGTTTCTCCATATTTTCTCCATTCGAGTCTTAAAGATTGACTATTAAACTTTCGAGGTTTTATAAGTTCTAATGCTAAAAAATGATATAAATCCCATAACTAATAAAGCTAATGAGATTTACCATCCTCTTTATGCTTAATAATATACTTAAGATCTAAAATAAAACATGTGTTGATTTTTTTACCATGTTCATTATCACCTATAAAATCTCTAGGAGTGACGAACGCACAAAAGTATCTTTTATATCCATTTCGATAATTTAGTTAATCTCACTTTTACAAAATGGATACTTTTGGCAATCTTTTTTGCACTTATTCTTAAAGTTGGTTTTTAATATGGGTGCTAATGTAGAGAGGAATACAACATAGAGCACTCTTATAAAGAGCAATCTATAGAATCACTATCTTCTTCCTGATGGCATATTTTACATTATTCAAAAGTAATTGAGTTAACTATTTAAGAAGCCTTCTTTCTAAAATTTGTAAAAGGAATTCTTCTTTCAAATAGTAAAAATCAAACACTTTTTTTTAACATTTAGATCTAGAGATAACTTCATTTATAAAATGTTCAAGTTGTTGAAAGTTTTTTTTACAGGTCCTCTTTTTAAACCTGCATATAAAATATATCTGTCTTTTAAAAGACCAAGACCTTCTATTTTGTAAAAAGTACCAAAGTCTTCTTTTATGTAGGAATTCAATTAACTGTTTTATCTAATTCTTTTTCATATTTTTTTTAGCTTTTGTTACCATATTCCTTTTAGGAATTTACATCTTACACATAAAACGGTGGAATAGATTATTGAGCCTATATTGGTGCTAAGTATTTTGCTTTGAATTCATATTTACCAAATGGTTCTTTCAATGTGTCCCATTCTATACCATTTTTTTAGAATATCATATTATGAATAACCATAAAGAATATTATCTCCAAAGTTTTTATCAAATTTTCCCCATTAAAGGTTTGAGTTGGAATCCTTAGGATTTATTAGCTCTTTTATTAGACTCATGACTTAAAATGTCATATAAGACTTCCTAAAATGCTTCCTGTAGTTTCCCTTTTAATGCAAAGTTTAACATCTAATGTAAGACTTGTTTTCTTGTTACTCTATATCTAACAATAACTTTGTCAAAAAAACTCTTAACAAATGTTTAAAGTTCAAGGATTAGCTATCCTTAACTAACCCACTTCCTTTTTTGCCCTTCCATCTCTCCTATTCAGGTTAACTAGTTCTTTCAAACTCACTATTAACTTTATATAAAGTTTTAATGCAAAATGTCCATGTTGATCAAATAGCTGATATAAAACATCTTTTGATGCTTTACAACTATTTTCTAGATTTTCTGAAAAAGAATAAAATGTTGTTTAGAGATTTTTAGAATATCCTTTACAATCTTAAGAATAAATGTTATTTGCCTCATAGCTCTGTTATACTCTCTTAACTTCTATCATCATCCTTATAAATATATAGACTAAAGTCTTTATAGCCTATTATCCTCTTATTACTAATAGATGATTGGCATTTTTCCTTACTAAAAGCCATTTTGATAATTTAGGTTCAACCTTAGAGATTTATTAATTGATTCTACTATAAACTGATCATTTAGGCATTTGTTCTATAATTCTAAGGTTCTTTTAATTTCAAAAATCTATTTTTCCTTTTCGTGTTATTTGGGAAGAAATTGTTGGTCTAAATTACCTTAGTAGTTTTATAAGAACATAACTTTTAAGCCAACTTAGCACTATAGGATTTATTTTGTTCCTATGGCACTATTTGTAATTATCTAATCCTTGTTCAGACAATTCTATTATCTTGGAAATGTTTTTCACTTCAAGATTGATAGTGTTTATTAACCCAAAACTTTATTCTAATGTGAGGAGATGAATATTTGGCCTAGGAAATCATATATTCATTTTTAATAAGTTGAATCTCAAAGTTAATGAATTATGCAAACGCCTATCACCAAAAGCCATCAAATAGTTAGGATTGGTTTAAAACCAGAATGGACCATTTGCTAGGTTAGTCTTTACTCCTAACATTAGCTAATCTTTAAACCATATCCATCTTTTATTTAAGATTCCTATTATCACAGGACTATTCACTAATAAATTGAAGAATAGAATTAATCTTAATTGAATGAGCCTTAGTATTAGAGGGAAGGGGGTTGGAGGGCCTTGGCCCTTCGAACTTTGTAAAAAATCTCTTTAATATAAAAAAAATCCCATAAATTAAAATATAATTCAATTTGGTCTTTCAAAAATTTAAAATTTTTATATTAACTCTCTAAAAAATTAACAATTACTCCTCAATTTGATAGAAATACTTAAATGCATATTTATTATTTAAGAAATACAAAGGTTAAATAAATAATCAATTAACAAAACTCTTTACAAAATATAATATAATTGATGATAATATAAAAGATAAATACATAAATACATTTGTAAAACCAATTCTCAATCAATTTCACTTTTTTTCTAGGTTTATATATTCTGTCATTTGGCTCTTAAACATTTTAGTGATTACTAATTGACCTAAAAATTAATTTATCGTCTAAATTATCATGAGAAATTTTAATTAAAGGTCAATTTGGCCTATTTAATATGAAATAGCATTATTTTATTACTTTTCTTTATTTTTACTCAAGTCTCTAAATTATTGCAATAAAAACTTATTATAAATAAAAAATTATATATATGTGTCTGTATGCACAAGCAAGCACACATGTATGTAGAGGATGCTTACTTTTTGAAAATAAAAAATAAATGCAAAATGGCGTAATTTAAAGTGGTGTGCTGATTTGATTCAAAAGCTAAAATTGGAAAAAATCAACTAATTTAAACGTCAACTTGAATATCTTTTTAAAATAAAAGTACATATCTATTATTTATATTTTTGGCCCTTCCAAAAATAATTTTTTAGCTTTGCCCTTACTTATATGAATATATTTATACCCATATTTTGCCATACTTATGACACCTCATACTCGATCCGGATGCTAGTTGGTCGCCGAACATGGCTAAAAGATACCCATATAACATGCTATCCGATCTCAACTCATCGAACATATATTAAAACAATTCTTATCATTCATGATTAAAGCATAAAATGCGAGTTTTCAAAAACTTTTCAAATTTTGAGTTACAAATTCAAATTTGAGAATCCTCGTGCCAAAATTTTGGCAACATAATGGTGTACCGAGCACTATTCCAAAATTTGAATAGTAACCTATAATATAAAAAACACTTCTAAAATATTTCTTGATAACATCCCACAACCGTGATCCTCTTATCACTCCAAATCTCGCATCAGCACAACCCATAATCTCAACCTCAAAAGAGATATAATACAAGCATAAACTATTTTATAAAGTTTAAATATAGTTATAAAACCATTAACAGATTTACAATTACAATACAATGTGGTCTAAGCCTATAATTTCATACATACAACATAAGAGTGCATTCCTTCTATCTATACATTCCATAATTTAGTTAGGTACAACGAAAATTGTACCAAAAGTAAGATCTTCTCTTACTTGTCTTTATGTCTCGAGGCTTTAACATAATTGTTCTCCTTACTTATGCATTGCACATGAAAATAATGTGCTAAGCGATAGCTTAGTGGTGCAATGGAAATAGCTCTTACAAAATAGACATATCATTGTTATGTATCATCATTTTTTTACTTTCACAAGCATGCATAAGTCATAATATACATAATACATTAGATGACACACATCAATGAAATAACATGTAAACCTAGTATAAGCTATATAATAACATGGAAAAGACATCACATATACGAATTTGACATACACATGATCAATGGAAAAGTTCATTTTTAAGTTTCCAATAAGATCGTTATTTTATGCCCATATGACGAGAATATATATCCTATGGATAATGGGGGTGGATGACTAGTATGACCTCCATGAACCCAAATATCTATCTACCAATATGGATTTGAAGATCAAACATAGTATAGGACTCGTAGGTCAAGCATGACATAAGTCTAAGGACAATACGTCTAAGGACAAAACATAACATTATAGCCATTGCGACCATTTATGAACTCGAAGATCATCTACCAATGTGGATTGAAGATCAATAATATATAGACCTCCGAGTCAGACTAAAAGTGGACCCGTAGACCAAAAATATGGAAGCACTGTAGTGCCTTAGTAGCTACTTACTATACCTTTAGTTAACCAGTCAACCTATCCGTCTAGGTTGTTACTCATATGGACTATTAATAAATTTCTTTTTAGTT
Source organism: Hura crepitans (assembly GCA_948208565.1). Classification (NCBI taxonomy): domain Eukaryota; kingdom Viridiplantae; phylum Streptophyta; class Magnoliopsida; order Malpighiales; family Euphorbiaceae; genus Hura; species Hura crepitans. The sequence continues at coordinate 14,559 of CANXYI011530659.1, forward strand.
CCACCACTTTAAGTAAGCTTAAGATGGCTTTTAATCATGATAAGATCAACAAATGACAATACTGGGTAATTTAGCATTTTTATTTATTAATTGTGATTATACATATCAAATTCATGCAATGCCACATTATGCCAAAACTTCAAGTAATACCCCCAAGGCATTTATGTCACACACATGGTTTGGCTTAAAGAGCAAGATGTATTAATTACAAATTGTTAAAATATAGGCACATAACATAGGGCTTGCAAATTACTGTATGCATAACCCATACATAATAACATACATACTAATCCTTTTTCCATAACATTCGATCACATTGACATTAAGTCAATCCAACCACATCATTATTCTACACATAAAGAAATCATAACTCTTTCAAATTTTACTACTCCTTTCCATGCTTGCTTAAAACATACATGAATCATAATCAAGGGGCCACCATGAATGACCATTCGGCCATGTCACAAGGCACATTCCCACATCTCTTTCCATACATGAAAAATAACATCATGGCCATTCCAATCCTCATTTTAAACACTTACATATATGTATTACATGCCATAATCATAGCATGCCAAAAACTCAAAACCACTAGCATCAACTTGCATGCATTCATCATCATTTCCATGTTTTAGTAGACACGTACTCATATGCACATGCATAAGCCATTCAACCCAAGAAACCAAAGCACAACCAAATATGCATTAATCCATTACACTACATCAAAATCACATGATTTCAAGCTAACATACATCAATTCATTTAAACCACATCTCTAGCATGCATTATGTCACATAAACACATGCACACACATATATGGCCATTCGGCCATCATGCCATGGCTAACATTGACATACCTTAAATCACATTAAACATATCCATGCACATTCACATTATCACAAAACATGATTTACATGTTAATAGACACCATACATATCCAATTTAATATAAACATACTCATATATACACATTAGTTACATTAGGGCATGCATAATTTGCATAAGTTAGATTGATTACACTTACCTCCCGTAGTCAAAATACATCATGGAGCTCACTCATGCCTTCCCTTTGCCTTTATCAGGAGCTTGCTCCGTTTCGTAACTGTCCACAACAGGCTTGATATATAAAAATCCATAATAAATCAACGGAAACATAAAATGACAAATGAAAGCATAAATGTATTATTAGGCACGTAAGGAACATGAAAAAAATATCGGATTTCAAAAAATCTTATCTGAATCAAAGATGGTCACTATTCATCCAACTTTGACATTGCTATTTTTCTTTTATTTTTTGCGAAATTCAAGGTGGAATTAGGCTTATCAGGCTGTGGGGGTGCATGAGCTTTGAATGGAAGAAAATAGGCTTGATTCAAAATTTGAGGAGCCAAAAATGGCCTCCTCCTCCTCCTCTCTTGCGTCAGCTGCTATGGCTCAAGAAAAAAGAAAATACTTCTTTTTTTTTTTAACCAAAGTTTGGCCTTATATATAGTTTCTCTTCTTTTTTTTTTTTAAAGTTTTCTTGCCCCATTTTCTTACTTTTGAGACTCCTTAAAAATCTTTTAATTAGCCCCTAAAAGCCCAAAACAATCTGTGCTCAAAAATCACAAAAACCCAATTAAAAAGGCAATTTTAACATAACTAATTTTAGTAAAAATACTTTTCGACCTCTAAAAATTCCAAATCTATCACCAACATACTAGTTAGAATTTTTGAGTATCAAGTTGTATTAATCTCGAGTCATTTTAAGAACAAAAGAAATATTTTTATAGTTTAACTTTGCCTTTGGCACTATTCATGCAATAGTGCCGTAAAATCTTTCTTTGTATTTTTAACCAACTAAACAACTTTCAATTGGTTTCAAACTTTGCCCAAAATTATTTTATGACAAGTACTTTCACTCAGGCCATTTAGTGCGACTCGGGTCTCAGGAGCACTATTCA
>CANXYI011530735.1:0-11349 GCA_948208565.1 Hura crepitans
AATGCTATAACACTTAAGAGATGACTGGTAACTGAATAACAATGATTAATCAGTAGTTAGGCCCATTAGTTAGACACCTACTAGATGGGTTTACCAGTCAACTAGAGCGTTAGCAGCTGCTAGTCAGTTTGGTCCTTCTAAGGCCAATGTTGTTTGATAAATGTGGCGGGTGCAGCCGCTAAGGTTCTGATTTGAGCCTTGCACACTCGGGTATTAGGAGGTCCTATAGGGCTGATCCCTACTACCCATTGGATTGATTATGGATATTAGGAGGTCCCACGAGGTTGATCCTTGTTATCCACTAGCTTGATGATAGACAAGATGATTTGGGATATTGGGAGGTCCCATGGGGCTGATCCTTGCCACCCCTTTTGTAGAATTGGAAGGTCCACAAACTAATCCCTGCTATCTGCCAGTCCAATATTAGGAGGTTCCACGAAACTAATTCCTACTATCGAGCTAGGTAGGTGCAGCTACTGAGGTCCAAAATATGGGCCACTATATAGCAGAGATCCTACTATCCGGTGTCTTAAAGTGTCATATACTTGTCATTAGCTTGAATAATAAATGGATTAATTGGATGCAAAATAGTATGACTAATATAATTGGTTACTTATATAACAAGTTGTTAAGATAGGTAGGACCTAGCTGATAAACCTGTGATAAAATGATATGCCATGATTTTACTTCTCATGCTTAGATGTATCTCATATCATTGATGTGTGTATATACATGACATTTATTTGTTATATCAATTCCACCACTAAGTGTATACTCAACGTGTCGATGTTCCGATGCGCAGGTTGTATACGAGATTAGTTTCTAGCCTCACCACATGCAATATAGCTATTTACTCTATTGGTAACCTTTTTATACTTGCTAGAGATGCATATAGTAGCACTCATGTATATAAGTGGGTAGATATATGTAAAGAGATGGTCCTAAAGATGGTGTAGTATAAACATGTAGCGATGACTATTTAACCAACTTAAATAAATATATGTATATCTAAGTAGCTTATATTACAAGACTATGTTTAATGTGTACATGTTGTGGCTCTGAGACCCTATGTTGATACTGATGGCTATGTGTGATGTGATTTAGGGGGCCAGAAGGGTCCAAGAATTGTGAAATGTATAGGTAACCATTATAGAAGTGTTTTATGTAGGAAAAATTTTTGGTTTTTCACTCGAGTAACTGTTATGCTGCCCAATTTTTTTGTAAAATAGATAATAGACGTAAAATGGTATTTTATTAGACAAAAATAGGCAATATTAGAATGTTGTACATTAATAACCACCAATCATTTAAAATAGGATAACAATATGAAACAAGTCATAAGTGTTAAATGAATAAATCCTGAGGTAATTTAAGGATAGGTGACCTACGGGAAGTAGAACTCTTTGTCTACTTTTTTTGAAAATGGGCAAAGGGTGTTACATCCCACACACACATTCACTTTTGGCCTCCCATTCAGCCATTCTCACCATACACACACACACATTCACATTTGGCCTCCCATTCAGCCATTCTCACCACACACATTATTTTCTCATGTTTTCTTTACATAATTGTGCTTATTATAATCACTATACCATACATGCACACTTACCACATGAAAACACATATGTATGTACTTAATGTCACTAGTCCATACACATACTCATATATACATATGCAACACAAAACCAGTATACAATACATATTGCATTAAATTCACTTACTTTAGCCTCCAAAGCACTCTAAATCCACACCTCAATGCTTGTTTTGGCCTTCCTCCAACAATTCCTTTCCTTTATCTACAAACATAATAGATTTTGGCTTTAAAAATCCATAAAAATACTACACACCTCCAAATTGGAAACCAATTACATAGATATCATCTATACACTTAGTACTACACAAATAAATTTTGAAACTTTGAAAAAGAACACTTACACTCAAAATAGATAATATTCATCAAGTGCTTAAATCTCCTCAAATAAGCATTTTTTTCTCAATTTCTATCAGTATAAATAAGTTCTAGAGACTATAGATGCAAGAATTAGCATGTCACCTTAAAGAAATCACTTAGTTTTAAGGCTTAAATGAAGAAAAAAAAAAAGAAAGGGAGAAGGGGAGGAAATTGCATCGACTCATGGAAAATGAGAGAAAGAAGAAAGCTTTGGCACATGTGACATCCCCACACATGTGTCCCTATTTATATTATGTATATGGACGGCCTAAATCATGCCACATGTCGATCTGACACTGCATATTAACTTGATTTTTATTTTATGCTTCAAAAATTCAAATTAAATGTTGAAGGCCTCTAAAATTCACGCTTTTAATGCCAAAAATTTCTAGAAGTCTCAATTAGGGGACCCCTAAAATCTTTGGTCAAAACTACAAAAAAAAACTTGGTCAACTATTCACTCGTATAATTAAGAAATTCCAAATTAATACTAATCAACCTTAAAAAATTATAATCCCTTCACCATTGGATTATTTAGAGTTTTTGATGTCCATCCGAGCATAACTCGAGCCTTTTTTGGCACGTTGCCAACTGAGGTCACTATTCACTATATCTCAACATGAAATGATTTATTGATTCTGCTAAAAGTTTTAATTATTTCATTTTCCTCATTTTTTTTGCCTGTCAAAGTTTTATGACTAGTTCTTTCCCCTCGATCATCACATAGTGCCCGCAAATGCTCAGGAAAGCATTGTTTATGCCCTCAAAAGTACTATTCATGAAATCAAAATTCTCAAGTGTTACAATCCTTCCCCATTTAAGAAATTTTTCCTTGAAATTTACCTAATGGAAATAAGTGAGGATATTGAGCTTTCATTTGTTTTTCACTCTCCCAAGTTGCCTCTTCCGTTTTGTAGTGCCTCTATAGCACTTTCACTAGTGGTATAGATTTACTCCTTAGCTCCTTGACTTTTCTAGCTAATATCTGCACTGGTTCTTTCTCATAAGTCAGGTCTGGCTGTACCTAGATCTCCTCTATAGGTATTACATGAGAAAGATCAAATCTATATTGCCTCAACATCTATACCTAGAATACATCATGAATCTACTGTAATTTTGGTGGCAAAGCTAACCGATAAGCTACCAGTCTCACATGTTCTGTAATTTTGTATAGACCGATGAATCTCAGACTTAGCTTTCCCTTTTTACCAAACTGAAACATTTTTTTCATGGAGATACCTTAAGGAACACTTTTTCACTAACGTCATATTTAATATCTTTCTGCTTTAAATCAACATATGACTTCTGTCGATCAATGGCAGCTTTTAACTTTTCCCTAATAATCTTGACTTTCTTCTCAACATCTCTTATTAACTTAGGTCCCATAAATCTGCCTTCACCCACTCCATTCCAACAAAGTGGAGTTCTACATTTTCTGCCATATAAAGGCTGATAGAGAGCCATGCCTAAGCTAGCTTGATGACTGTTGTTCTAAGTGAATCTAGCCAAAGGCAAGTACTAATCCCAACTCCCTTTAAATTCAATAGCACAACTCCGCAACATATCTTCCAATACCTATATAACCCGCTCTAACTATCCATTTGTCTGTGGATAGAAAGCTGTGTTGAAGGTGAGGCATTTAGCACCCTCTACCTGATCCATACATTAGACCCGAGTAAGGAGCACCACCACATATCGATATCTAATTTCGCTACCAAAAAAACTTGGTCCAATTTAAAACTTTTTGTTAATATGTTTAATAAACAAATTTCTTAACTTATGGAGTTGTAAAAATATTGAAAAATCATTCAGCACACTTTATGAGGCAGCTAATGAGATCATCGTGTCAAAAATTTAGGGCCATAATGGCTGCACCGGGAACTTTCCCAAATAATAAACCTGTTAAAAACATTTCTATAATAGCATACAACACTTCTCCATCTCATATGGGTCCTCCTAACCCTTTAAACTTCATCAGAAAACACAAAGCCTTAAGCTCAACTCAAATAGCATTCTCACATGCAACATCATAAATTATCACACAATTCATGTGAGAAAATAAAGCTTTTACAATATTACAGCTTTAGTTACAAAAAAAAAACCAAAGTTACAAATTAGGCCCAATCCCTCCAGAATCACAAGAGCAACTACCAATATTACATTTACATCATTACACTATTACAAAATGATCAAAAATACCCACATAGGGGCTATCTTCAAAAGTCCCTTGTGGTGTAAAAGTTTTGGCTCTAATCTACTGCTCTGTTACCTATGCATCACAAATAGGCAATGCACTAAGCTTTCACTTAGTGGTGTAATCACTTTAACTAGGTATAGCAATTTAAGTATACATTTATGCAATATGTGTCAAGTGAGATATTTCAACCCATACATATGCACACATTATGATAACAACATAATTATGTAATATGGTGCATACTTGTCTTTAAAAACATGAAGAAACCATATTGGGTCCATATTCATAGCATAATTACTTTCAACATGAATAAAATCAATTACACATATAAAGTATTCATATATTGGTCATAAACACACATATGCTCCAATTTACTTGGTAACAAACATAAAATCATGCATTTATCTCCATTACCATACCTACGTATCATTTCCACATATTCAGGTTTTAAGACCCTATATGTTTTAACCTATAGATATAATAAGTATAAAACTCCACATACATCATATACATCATATAAATGGGCTAAACTCGACATTATACCAAAAACACCAATGTCACACATAATGCATCATTTAAAATACACCTAACATTATTTTACACTTAATCATGCTATAACCACAATTATCCTTGTTATTTTAATTACTTGTTTAATTTATGCCCATACTAAAGAGATAACTATTAAGGCTAGATAGCAGATAACGGGCTACTCGAAAGTGCTTAAACAGTATACCTAAAGGCACAGGTATCTACAGATACAAAACACATTAACTCGTTTACACATATGTAGTGCTAAATAGTGGCCTGAAAGCCTAGTGCCCGTCAACACAAATACGCATCTAACTCGTAGGCCTACTACCCAAAGGTAAACATTGCAACTGCTAATCCTAGTTGATTAGTCAACCTATCCATACTAGGTTGTCTAACTATATAGGCATCATTAAACTGGTCGATTATCTCATTTTTAGCCATTTTAACGTATAACATAATTATTGTCATCTCATGCATACATGCTTCCCCATAGCCATTTTGCATCTCAACGAGGCCTAAATAAACATGCTAAGCAACATGTGTTAACTAAAACATAGCATAGCCAAATTAGTTTTATACAAACTCAAAACACCGAATAGCCACATAGCCTAGGTGTAAAAATATAAAAACTCATCTGGCATCATAAACACGCATTTTACAATTACTTTCATCATTAACATGCATTATAACATCTAATGCATCATGGTTATACACAATAATCACATATCACATTATTTGCCATTTTTCACATAATATCGGTATTTTAACAATAAACATGCATTATATGGTTATATTCATGGTAATAACTCCTAAAATGTTCAAAATGGCATTCGGCCATCATAAAGTATGCACACACACTATACATATCATAAGTGCACATCCGAAAAGGAATTTAAGTGCAAAACATCATTTTCAAGTCATTCGTGTATATAAGTCACAAATATGCACATAACGCTCACAAACATGAAATTTGGCATCTACATGCCCAAGGCTATAAAAGCTCACATACTTCCTTATTTACACTTACAAATTACATTTAGATGCTTAAAAACACATCCATATACTTCAACTAGCATTTAAGCTTATATAACACGATATATGCCTAAAATTTACATAATGAAATTCATTACTTAGCTACTCCATAAATGTGCATCACACATGCATAACATGATTTAGCCATCTTATTACATATATACAACATCAAATAATCATATTTTTATAAAGCATATCATTTATTAGGCTTTATTACAATTTATGGCATTTATAACTATTATGTGACTATTTGGGCATAATGAAAATCATGCATTTAATTCCTAATCAAGGTGATTACACATACCAAAATGAGTCATACGAGATGTCTAAAGCTAGCCTAAGCCTTCTCCTTGCCTTGGGAGCCTCAGGTCGACGCCTCGCCTATGAATACAAAAGGGTACAAACTTTAAAAAAATAATATAAAATAATATACAAGTCGAAAAAATATTTTAAGCCTAGATACGAGCTCTATGACACCCTAGGAACCCATGAAATATAAAATTAGTGGAAAAGAAGAACCCAAGTGTCCAGAGGTTACTATTCACCTCAAAAACTTCTCAATTTTTCTTCCAAAATACTCTGCCATTCCCAATGATTTTGGTGTCCACGAACTCATCTCGAGACACTCTTCCATTCAAGTACAATTTTATGGAGTGGGTCATCCTATGGAGAAAGAAATCAAAAAGGGAGATGGAGAGGGGTAGTGGACGATTTTTGAAGAAGAGAGGGGGGTGGAGGTGAGTTATGGTATGTAGGGAAGGAAATAAAACTTTCCCTTTTTATACTTTTCCATAAATAATTTTTCCTTCCTTCAAAAAATTATTATAACCACTAGGAATATTAGTTTTCCCCCATTTCTATCTCTAAAATTCCATAAATCCAAGGCTTAAATCCTTTCAAAATCTCGAGCCCAAACTATGACAATAACCTAAAAAATTAATGCATTTTATTTCCTAAAAATTCAATAAAAATACTTCCCAATCTCGAAAATTTCTGATTCTAAAGCTAATAGACTATTCAAAATATTTAAGTATTTGGTCATAACATTTTCAAATTATTTTGAGCAATTTTTATTTTATTTACAATTCAGCTTTGCCTACGGCACTATTTATAGGACACTGTCGTAAAATCTTATTTAGCATTTTTAACCATCCAAACGACTTTGAATTGGCTTCAAACTTTGCCCAAAATTCTCTCATAATTAATACTACCCATCGATACATTTTGTGCAACTCGAGTTTCAGGAAGCACTATTCACCCCAGGAAGTACTATTCATAAGAGTCAGGATTTTTGGGTCATTACAAGGCGAGTCCCTAAAGCTTCCTACAATTTCTTTCAAAATTGAGAAGTAAATAGGGGATCTTGATCAAATATAATGGCAAGCGGCACTCCATGCAATCTTACAATCTTTTGGATGTATAGCTATGCCAGTTTTTCTAAGGAATTATCCATTCTGACGGGGATAAAATAAGCTATCTTGGTTAATCTATCAACAACTAACCATACTACATCACATTTACTTCTAGTTAAAGGCAATCCCATCATATAATCCATAGTAACCTTTTTGCACTTCCGTTTCAGAATTACTATAGGATGTAGCAATCCAAAAAGAACTCGATGTTCAGCTTTAACCTACTGACATGTAAGACATCATGCTATATACTCAGCCATATCTCACTTTATTCCTAGCCACCAATAATGGGGTTTCAAATCATGGTACATTTTTATGCTCCCTGAATGTATGGCATAAGGAGCATCATGTGCTTCCTTTAGGATCTGTGTCCTAATTCTTCCTAATTCAGGTACACATAACCTATCATGAAAGTACAAGCATCTATTTGTCATGATCTCAAATTTTATGGTCTTCCCCTCTTTGACCTACCTCACTATCTATATGAGATTATCATTTTATGTCTATGCCTCTTTCACTTGTTCTATTATGTCATGTTTTACCTGTAGTTTAGCTAAAACTACATTATCTTAAGTGTACTTAAACTTAGAATTCACAGCTTTTTCATAGCTACTATGAACTCTTGACCCAAGGCATCAGCTACTACATTAACCTTCCCTAGATGGTAGCTAATCAAACAACTATAATCTTTTATTAATTCCATCTAGTGTCACTATTTCAAATTTAACTCCTTTTATATGGGGGGATATTTTAAGCTCTAGTGATCGGTGTAGATGTAGCATCTCTCACCATACAAATAGTCTTCACACCTTTAAGACAAAAATAATGGCAGCTAGTTCCAAGTCATATGTTGGGTAATTTCATTCATAAGACTTTAGTTGTCTTGAGGCATAAGCTAGCACTTTCCCATTTTGCATAAGTACACATCTAAGCCCATTGTGTGATGTATCACTATAAATCATGAAGTCTTTTTCCTATTTCAGTTGAGTAAAGATAAGTGTTCTAGTCAACATTGCTTTCAATTTATCGAAGCTTGCTTGGCATTTATCATCCCACACAAATTTTCCATCTTTCTACAACAATCGGGTCACAAAGGCTATAATCATAGAAAAACCCTTCACAAATCTTCTATAATAACCCATCAACCCTAGGAAACTTCTAATCTCAATCATGTTCTTAGGAGGTTTCCACTCCAACACTGCCTAACCTTGCTCAATTCAACCCTGATATCTTCTATTAAAGCAAAGTGGCCTAAGAAGACTACTTCATTCAACTAGAACTCACACTTACTCAGCTTAGCATACAATTATTTTTCCCTCAAGGTCTATAATACTAGCCTTAAGTGATGTTTATACTCCTCTTTGGTCTTGGAATATACCAAGATGTCATCGATGAAGACCATAATGAACTGGTCTAAGTATGGCTTGAAAATCCTATTCATGAGGTCTATGAAGGCTATAGGGGGCATTAGTAAGCCCAAATGGCATCACTAAAAACTCATAATGCCTATACCTGGTACAAAAAATGGTTTTCAAAATATCAGATTCCTTAATTCTTAACCTCAGATCAATTTTAAAGAATACACTAGCACCTCTAAGTTGGTCAAAAAGGTCATCAATCCTTAGCAATGGATATTTGTTTTTGACTATCACTTTATTGAGCTGTCTATAATCAATGCATAATTGAAGTGACCCATTTTTCTTTTTCACAAACAACACGGGTGCTCTCAGGTGAAGTGCTCGACTTAATAAAGCCTTTATGTAGCAATTCTTATAACTGCACATTTAACTCTTTCAATTCAATAGGTGCCATACGATATAAAGTAAAGGACATAAGGATTGTACCCAGGTATACTTCAATTTCAAAGTCAAGTTCTCGTTTTGGTGGTAACCCTAGTAGCTCGTCTAGAAACACATATGGAAATTCTAATACCACTGATATCTGATTAAGGCTCAAATTTATTTTATTTGTGTCAACTCCATGGGCTAAGTAAGCCTCAGAACCTTTTCGGATTAATTGCCTTGCTACTACAATCGAAATAACATTAAGAAAATAATTTTTTTCACCAACTACTGTCACCTCACCCCCATTGACCATCTTAAGTGTGAGTCTCTTTTGTTCACAATATACTATTGCCTGATGTTTAAACAACCAATCTATACCTAAAATGACTTCAAATTTGTCAAATGGAAGCCTAATAAGGTATGCTAGAAATACATGACTCTAGACTACTAGACTACAGTCTCTATACATTATGTTGACTACTACATGCTACCTAATTGGGTTGCTAACCATGATATCTATATCTATAGGCTCAAGTTCTAAACCCCTATCCCATACTTGTATAGTGCAAATATATGAATGGGTGGATCTTAGGTCTATCAATGCTAAAATAGATTAGTCAAATAGAGAAAAATACTAGCAATAACATCAAGTGCCTCAGCTTCCTTTTATCCTTGAATTGCATACTACTATACTGGTGCTCGAGCTTTTAATTTAGTTCTCTAACTTGTACTAGCCTTATCATTCCTACTTTCCTTTAGGTCTCTGCTGGGTGCTAGAGAAAAAGCTTAAAACTGAGTGGCATCTACCTATTTCTTAGGGTAGTCCCTTTGATAATAATCTCTAGATCCTTATAAAAGGCATTTTCTTCATCTAACTTGCAAACAAACTCCCCAATGCCTTCTATTGCAAGTCTCGCATATTGGAGGTGAACTCCTAGCTATAGACACTAGGACACTAGTAGCCTACTGTGGTGGTCATGGTCTAGATTGGGATCCCTGACCTGTCCTCTAGGTCTAACTCTACCTCTGAGACTTGTGTTAGGCTTGGTTGCCCTTATGCTTTTTGCCTGCATCAAAAGTTAAACTAGCTTGCCCTGCAATAAAAGGCCTCTTTTTCTAGAAAATTTCTCTTCTTTCTTTCAACATCTCTTCTATAGCATATATTGTTAACAAAAGGGAGGAGAACTCTTGAATCTTTGAAGTATCAATCTGCATCCTTAGCTGAACATTAAGGCTTTTCTCAAACCTCTTACAGCATTCCTCCTCAGTAGGAACAACCTCCTTTACATACCTGCTCAAACAGGTGAAGTCCTTCTCATACTTAGACACTTATCTCCACTCTTACCTTAGATCTAGGAACTCATACCTCTTCTTGTCTAAGTATATCTCTAAGATATACCTCTTTTTAAACTCTTAAAGGAAGAAGTCCTAGTTACATCTGCTGCAGCTTTTCTTTTTTATGTAGTCTCCCACTAATGAAATGCCTCTTTTTAGAGGAGGGAGGTGGCCCATATCAAGTTTTCTTCAGGGGTAAATTGCAACTGACATCGTATCCTAATCATAAGCTCTAACTAATACTCAGCCCTAGCTACATCATCCTCTACAGTTTTAATAAAGTCTAAAGCCCTATCTTTTTCACTCTCTCTAAATAGGTCTTCTGTAATGCCATAGGTTGTGGAGGCTGTACTGGGGCTAGTGGTGCTGCAGTGGTGTGTCTCAGCAAGTCAATAATCTACTATAGCAACACTGGTGAGGCTGTATCTATGTCAAACGTGATGTATCACTTAGTACCAAAGTAGCTGAGCTCACAGGCTTATGTATGGTTGTAAGTGCATGGCTAGCCACCTCTTCCCCTCACTCTAGCAAGGTATGCTCACTCATCTTGATTCATTACAAAAGAATAGATAATTAGGCTCAAATAGTGTAGTTTTACTTGACATCAAATCCTAATTAGTGGCACTCTTGTATACTATGCTTAAGAATGCATAAACCTATTGTGATACCTCATAATGTAACACCCTGTACCTAATCCATTACTTAGACCAACTAAGAGATGTTACCTTCCTAGAAGTTACCTATCCTAATATTACCCCCACCTATTTCTCATTAAACTAATAGTGAAATGATAATTTGGTTTATATTCTTATCAAAATATAATGCAATCTACTGTTTACTTATCTGTAATACCCAGGGGTTTTGACCCCTTTTTAGTAAAGCCAATTTTAAAAAAAATCCAGTAGCATAGCGACTATTTAAGTGAAAAACCAAAAATTGTCAACCTATAATAAGACACTTCTATAACCATTTACATCCATCTCATAATCATCTAGACCTTTCTAGTCCTCCTAACACTCATCTCATCATCAAGCAACCACACACATATGTCTCAAACATCATATCATCAGATAGCATGTGCGTGCACACACACACACACACACA
>CANXYI011530774.1:0-14586 GCA_948208565.1 Hura crepitans
TGAGGGGTGATGAAAATGTAAAAGTTTATGAGTTACATATGGTACATAAGAAAGATATAAAGTTCATATCATATAGTAGGTACAATGTAATGTTATACATGTTTGTAAATGCAACAAAGGATACATGTTAGGCGTACAAGGACAAACACAAGTAGCAAGCCTTCTAACCTTATTACTCCTACACATGTGGTCTAGCCATTTCTTTCCTAGGTGGGGTTACATAAGTATCATCAGGGGATGCATAGGTTCATGATTATGGGCTTAATTAAGCCTAATGACCTCTCATATTTAAAAAGCATGCAAGTATAATGGCCTATGACATTTAAATCTTGTTTAAGGTGAAATTAGGCTAGGTCTATTCTAGATAAAAGGCCTAATGGACTCGGCCCCACTTCAAACAAAGTTAAATGCAATAAGCCCACATAGCAATCATAATGCAAGTCACAAGCACTTAGGGTCATACAACCTAGGGGGCGTTACTAAGTTTGACTTTATGGGCTCATGTTTTATGGCTCTCACAAGCAGGGATCCCTCCTAACAAGTCTTTCCAATTAAGGATAATAGTGACTAGTTAGTTCACCATTTCATATACTCGATGGTATAAGGCTTGTAAGTGATAGATATGTTAGTGATTCCCTATTCTTAAATGAAAAATGGAGTCTTTGTTCATAACACCATCAAGGGTAAAAGGGATATAATTTATATTGAGTGCAATGTATGAGACTCATAAAAAATAGAATATTAGATGGCATATTATTTGGGCACTTTTAGATTTTAATTCTTAGTCCCTAATGGAGTTGGCAATATAGATTTATTGTATTTTACTGAAGATGAGAATAGTTTATGTTTAGAGTCACCACCTGGTTTTACACCAGGATAACTAATCTTTTGCCCAAAAAAGGTTTTGAATCAAATCTTATGAATGCCCCAACAATATGCCTTCCTTTTTATTCTAACATGTATCAATCCCATATCAAGCAAGCGTGCATTATATTTAAAGCATTTATGTCAGCTTTCATTTACAAAAGTAAATGGCAGTATTAAAATATACAATAAGCATATCTATAAATTGTAATCAAGAAATCAGGTCATCTATTGATTGAAGTTTGACCTGACAACCACCCGTAATTCCATAGGAATTGGTGGTAATTACCCAACTCCCATCTCTAAAAGATTGGCCTTTGTTAAAATACATTTTTCATATGACTTCTGATTAAGGAAAACTCAAAAGATTTTGTTTACGAAAATAACAATTAATTAGGTAGAAAAACATTTGATGTGAGGTTAGGCATTTGACATGTAAAACATGTTATTAATCTACCTATTACAATCCAAAATAACCAAAAGAATTAAAAGGGTACAAAGCCAAACGTCATAGTACAAAGCACATAATAGGCCTTACCTGTACGTCTTCAAGTCCATGCAGACTCAATATGGCTCTAGTAAGTGTCCATGCAGACTGCATGTAAGGGTTAATATGTCCATCCAAATCTCCCATCCTCCCAGAATGGTCACTTGTATATAACTCAATAAATAGGTTAGAAATAACATATGACGGCCTATGAGGACCTAAAAATGAATTACTCACTACAACTTACTTAGAATGAATATGTATAAACCATGATACATGTCTAAGAATTATCACTAGGGAAAACTATATACTAATTTGTCGTTCATGAAGGACACACACATATATACAAGGATTAAGATTACATACATTTGTCTATATAGACTATAGTCTTCATGAGAGAGAGTCTGTGTGGACTACAAAATAGTATGAATACACACAAGAAATGATCATCTATATGAACTACGTTCCTTATGAAAGGGAGTCCGTACAGACCATTAACTAATAAGAAACAAACACAAAATATAACCATCTGTACGAACTACATTCCTAATGAAAGGGAGTTCATATGGACATATGTTAGGTCTATCATGCCAATAATGTTTATATGATAATCATGTGATATATCAACATTTAAACATGTCAAACATAGTAGATATAATACACCATACATAAGACATTATTAAAACATTATTGAATATTAGTCCACACAGACATTAGATTACACTTATATCAATATATTTAGTTCATGCAGAAGTGAACATGCCTTAAGATAAGCCTGTGCATTTAGGATTAAAATTGCAGATTAATCATAATATGCAAAGAGTTAAATATACATAATAAAATAGTTTAAAACAATGACCTACTCCTATGATCAATATGGGGATTACATGGAATCACCTCACTTATGGCCAATCATAGGAGATCATAGGTCCATATGAAATAATATAAATGCATAATAAATGTACAGTAGGAGGCCTCAAATCTTACCTTATGAAGAAGCTTTTAAGCAACAACACAAAATGTAAAATTTAGAAAGAATGGAATTTTTAGGTGTAGGCTGAAGTCTAGTAGCGTAAATCTTATGTTGGAGTCCTCTCCTGGACTCTTGGATAGTAGGGTTTTGGCTTCTCAAATTTGCCTCCTCATTTTCTCATACCTAAAAGGGGTATTTATAGGTTTAGGGGAAGGCTCTCCCATCTAGAAAAGGTATAATCCTTATAAGATTAAAAGACATAGTCTAAATAGAAAATGGCCACTTTTAAAAGCTTTTTGTCGATAAGTCCATATGAACTTAAGCTACTTAGTCTATTTAGACCTAGGTCATGGGCTCTCCCACCAGTCCATGGGTTTTAGGCTAGGTTTCAGTTAGTTTGTGTGGATGTGAACTTTAGTTTTTCTTAGCAAACTATGGGATTTGTGCTTGGTAGAGTCTAAGTGGGTTGATATGGACCTAGTGGTATTATGTTCCGGTGGAAATATGCCATGTTAATCTATGCAGACTAGGTTCCTAAGTGGTTTGTATTGTAACTTTTGAGCTTGTCTCTAGTTATTATCATAGGCCCAAAAGTAGGGCATCTACAATATGCACTAAGAATGAACTTCAAATCATCTAACAATGCTACAGAGTACAAGGCTCCAATTGCTAGGCTAAAACTATTCAAAAAAATTTGACTAGAGTTTTTAGTCATAAAAAGTAATTCTTAGTTAGTAACGAACTAAGTCTAAGGTAATTTTGAAGCAAAAGAGGAAACCATGATAAAATACCTAGAAAAAAATCTATTGAAAGAGCTCAAAAACATTAGGACCACATCGAGAATAGAAAGAATTGCTCTTTCTCATATTACTTCATAAAAATGCAAGCCAAAGTTGATCAAAGCAATGATCTCAGCATTTGATGAAGTAGATATAATGTAAATAAACAAAGGTGACACATGGATGAGCCCACTAATAGATTATATGTGATTGGGAATTGTACCCAAATATGAACATAAAGTAAAAAAGATTAGGAGGAAGTTATTCAACTATTCCATAATAAATGAGAAGCTATATAAAAATTTAGCGACCCATCCATGGTTAAAATGCATAACTCTTAAAAAAGGGAACTACTTCCTTAAAGAGATTTATGAAAGAATATGCAGAGCACATGAAACAAGTAAAACCATGAGTAAGAAAGTATTTCAAATTGGATACTATTAGCCAACAATACCAAAAGGTGCAAAAGAGATGGTGAAAAAATGTGCCCAATGCTAAGTCTATGGCAAAGTCATGAGAAAGCTAGAAGTACAATAGCAATAGGTTAGCATTTCATGGCCATTTGACCAATGGGGACTTGACATCTTAGGCTCATTCATGCTAGGCAAGAGGCAACAAAAATTTGTTATAGTTGTAATGGGACATTTCACTAAATGGATAAAGACAGAGCTGACTAGTACTAGTACATTAGCAAAATTATGAGATTTTGTCTAAAAAAACATTATCTATCATTTTAGACTCCTTGGATTTTTCATAACTAACAATGGGAAGTAATTTGATTGTTGATTCTTTACAGAGTTTTGCCATAGCCTCAAAATACAACTCCAATTTATAATAGTCAAGCACCCATAAACTAATTGGATGACTGAGGTGACAAATTGAACTCTACTAGAAGGGCCAAAAAATGCCTTAAAGGAGTAAAAGGCAATTAGACCAAAGAGCTTAACATTGTCCTAGAGGTATATAAAACAACAAGTAGATTAGCCATTAGTGAGACATCATATTCCTTTACCTATAGTTATAAAATTGTTTTACCTGTGGAAATAGGTCTATCTTCTTACATGGTAGAATTGTTTGATGACAACAATAGTATAGCTAAAAGGTGATAGGACCTTAATTTAATTAAAAAGAGAAGAGAATGTGCCTAGATATGAATTCTAGCTTACAAATAATGCATCTCATAATATTACAATTCTAGGGTGAAAGCTAGGAGATTCTACTTAGGCAACTTAGTTTTAAGAAAAGCCAAAATTAGATTAGGAAATGCTAGAGTTGGCAAATTCATGCCTAACTAGAAAGGCCTTATAAAATATCCAAAGTCTTTAATCCCAATACCTATAGGCTAAAGATAATCATTGGCACAGAGTTGTCTAGGGCATGGAACATTGAAATTCTCAAAAAGTATTTTGTGAAATGTCCAAACCTTGGTCAAGAATACTAATATTGAAAGTCTCAAAAAAAATATTTTGTGTAATGTCCAAATCTTGGTCAAGAATACTACTTGATTGAGCTTCTTGTAATGAAAACCTCTAATTTAAATAAAGATACTTTGCCCTTTGTGTCTTAATCATTTCTTCACTTTAATATGTGAAAGAACAAGGCAAATGCGCCTTAAATGAATTAAAAAATAAGGCAAATACACCTTAAATAAAATAACATACGTATGCCTTAAATAACTCAATGTATAAATAAATAAATAAGGCAAATATGGAATGAAAAGAAGGCAATCCCATAAGATAGATGATCACATGTACATGAATTATTAGCAAAAATAACACTAAAATTAAAGTGCAACTCTAAATGAAAAAGAAGTAAAAGCTAGATAAAGAACAATTAGAGAAAGATGGAGAGTTCTATATTCAATGAAAGAAATATATACATTAAGAATAAATGTGTTATTCCTTAGGGGCAGAGGGATCAGGCTCCTTAAAAATTACTTTAATGACAATGTTGCCCTCTTTAGAAACTCTAATTGGATGCCATTATATGTTATCTGTCCAAAAAAAATCTTAATTAAGGTAGCATTTTTGTAGCACTAACTTCAAAGCTAATTGGAAGTCTACCAAAAAGCCCCAAATCTCTTCTATTATCTCCATCTCTAAGGTCTTCAAAGCCTTATTATGCTCAATAGTGAGAGACTACTTATTAGCTTTAAGTTTAACAATATGCTTTTAAAAGCTCACTATCTTAGAATCCTTTGCTATGATCTCTAATTAGGTGTCATCAAGCTTGATGTTAAGGCTAAGGATATAATTATCTTGGCTATCTTTTCACTTTCTAATCTCCTCAAAGTTAGTTCATAAGAGTTCGGACTTGACCCTTGTATCAGCTAAGAGCCGATCATTTTTTTCTACTCTCCCCTTCTCGAGGGCAATTTCTAACTTAAACTAAAAAGTGCAAGACCTAATATTTGGAGCAATTACATTCCCTATAAATAAATAGAAAAGAAGATAGTTAATAAAGGCAAAAATTAAAGACAAAACATACTAAAAGGAATGTATACATTTCTAAATCAAATAATCCCTACTTAATTTGTGATTGACTTTAAGTCAAGGATGTGTTTGATTAGTGTTTATGAAGAAATCCAAACTATAAAGGAAATATTAGGCCATATTCAAATTCTATGATGTGGTCGACTCACTTAACCTCTCTACAAACATCTTAGCTAGATCAAACATTAGAAAGGGAAGACTTTTAAAAGTCAAACACAAACTAGATAGAGGCTACTTTACTTATAGGAGACTGAAACCCCTAAATTACCTTATGACCTCTTAATCATAGGTTGTGCACCAACCTGTTTAAGGGTAATTTGTAGCACGACACTGAGTAGATTATCATTATCTGTGTTGTCACCTAGCACGTACTTCTATTTTTTACATATGATAGGATTAATCATGCCTTATCCTTTGCCCCTACCACTCATAAGCTTTTTTGAGGTAGGTGTGAAAGCGGGTGCTCGAGGATAAGCCTTCATCTTTCGCTGTAATGTTTTTTTATATGCCTTAAAAATAGCTTATTAGTGTGAAGACATTTCATCTACAAAATTTATAGTACAATCAATTACAAAAGCCAAGCAATAAATTAAAAAGCTTAGTGTAAAGATAAAGAGCCATTTAAATCCCCACCCTCTGAGGGATCATTAGGGCTATTTATAGTAAAAAGAAATAGGTCTTGTGAAAAAGGGGACTTTGTAGCCTCTGATAGAAATTTTTAGAAATCCCCCCTTATATGGGGAAGTAAGGAGGACATGTCCTTTAAAAAGTTACATTCATTCAATCAAAAAAGTTTAACCCCTAGCTAGCCACCTTTCTTACCCATAAAAAAAAAAGTGTCAATTGAACCCTTTATAGATTTGGTAATCCTAATAGTGAAATTTACAAAATTAGTCGACTCCTGACCAAATAAATAGTAAAAACTACTAAGAAGTTTGACACTAGGGATAATGTCGTATTGTCTACAGAAAACAAATAACAATTCTCTAGGCATTCAAACAAAGTTATGAAGAACTAAATCCATATACACTCGTGACATCTAAATAAAATGGACAAAAAGGTAAACGAAAACTAAACTTGAAGAAACACTCAAAACAATAATAAAAACTCATCATTAAAAAGACCACTCAAAGGCCCCATACTTTATGGACACACAAACATCACCACATCATTAGGAATCTTATTTTCTCTCTAATACTAAGTAAGTCATCCTTTGTAATCCTAGATCTCTTCTTAATAGAAGGTAGAGATACATAGTTTTCAATAAAAGAAGTGTCAATGCCTTTAACCCCTTAAGGATTAAAAGGTCAATATATCCGACACAGACGTAGGTTAGGCTCTAGCCTTAACTTCAAAGGACTCTCTAGAAGAATGAGATAAAGATGAAAAAGATAACTTAAAGGAACTCATTTACATAGTTGGGTAAGAAAATGCCTAAGGTGATGTGAGCAACTAGAAACATAAGAAAGTAAAATGCCAAAGCAAAAAACACAGTAGCAAACTTAAAAGGGAAGCAAAATTCGAAAAAAAAATTAAGCAAGAACTTTTATAAGATACATCATGTAATAATGTCAGAAGTCAAGCATTTATGATAGTTAATGATAATGGCAAAAAAAATTGAAGCAATGTGATTGTTACATAAAATGATGTGATTATTATATGAATAGGCAAAAAAACATATCTTTAATGGACCAATCGGATGCTCCTACCATCAGGTTCAAATGTCATTCCTTGGACCAATTAGATGGGCCCCTATTAAATCCCTATGCTCAATTATTAAACCATTTGGGGGAGGGACAACTGATAATACATGTATAATCATATCTCCTAATTGGGTCTAGAGAGCACTTCTTAAGCCCAACTAAAGAGAAATATGCATGGACCACATAAGATTCCTTTAAAGATAAAAACTGACTACGTTTCACCCTATTTAAGTTAACTAACAAAGGGCCTTTACTTAGGTTAAATGTACCACTGAATCTATATAAAGGAATAGCCTCCATACATGTTTCTTCTTTTTTAGATAACTCTATCTTTCCATGCTTTTTTTTACCTTTTCTCTTAAGTCTCATACTTACTTAAGCATTAGAGTCTTAGTTTTGAAACCTTAGACAAGTCTTATTTTCCTTTGTAAGTTACTAGAATCCAAGGTGTGACACCCTCTACTGGACTCCTAAAGAAACCCAATAGGAGATGCACTTCCTACTTAGTCGCCCATCCTAAAATTGCTTTAGGTCTGTACTCCTTAACACTTACAGACTATTTTATAACTTTATCAGATATTACTTAATTTCTCAGTTTATCCCTTAATCATTCTTATATGAGGTGAAACAAACCCAGAAAATAATAGAAATAAGCCATTCAGATAAACAACCTGTGTATATACACTGCATATACTCTTTATATATATAGACACTAGCAGCTTTTAAGTATGTTAAACTCATAACCCAAGGTGTTTACATGAGTACTTAGTAACAAAATAAAAAGGACATCTAGGTACCCTTCATAGTTTGTGCTGCTACATTGCATAATCTTCGAGGTTGGATTGTTACCTTTGTAACCTGCACACTAAAACACTGGTACACTGAGTATAAAACTCAGTGGTGAATCTAATGCATCAAAAACATGTTACATGCAGGCACTCAGATGTAATCACAAGCTATAAGTATATATATGCAATGCAGAAATTAAATTCATGCAAGCAACATTAATTCCACTTTATTAGTTTCCTAATTCAATTAATTACAATTATGCCACTGTAGAATCTTTAATTAATTTTAATCATTCAGTGATTTGATATCAATAAGGTTTGTACATTAATTTAATATAATTTAATAGGCTCGACTAGATAGACTACACTTAAAAGCACTAGACCAAGAGAGAACTAGAAAGTTGTGTAGTGGCCCACATTTTAGACCTTGATCGCTGCACCAGCCTAGTCTGATAGCAGGGATTAGTTCACTTGAACCTTCGAATACTAGACAAGAGATAGTAGGGATCAGTCCATAGACCTCCCAATATCTCAAATAAATCAACAACAAGTCACATTATGGATAACAGGGATCAATCTGTAGACCTCCTAATATCCAAATAATCAACAGTAAGGAGCCCTAGTGGATAGTAGGGATCAATCCATAGACCTCCTAATATTTAATATCATCATGAAAAATTTGCAATGGATAGTAAGGATCAGTTTGTAGACCTCCCAATATCCAAAAAATCATCATCAAATATCTAGCAGCTACTAATCCCTAAGTTGATCGGTCAACCCATCTAGTAGGTGTCTAACTAATAGGCCATCTGACCTTATTTTATATCCATTTATTTATTGATCATCATTTTATAATATTTAAGTTTGATTAATAGTCAGTTATGAATTTATTTTGATGGTCAAAATTTGAACTAGACAGTTACAGTTCATTTTTAGTCCTACTAGATAGTTACGAGTCTCTTTTTCTAAGCCAATTTAGGTCCTTTCCTTAGGCAAATTTAGGTCCACTTTAATTCTAATTTAAGTCATTATCTTAAGTCCAATTATGTCTAACTCCAAAACCAATTGCAATACATAAGTCCTTAAGCCATTTTTTCCTGGACAGTTATAGGTCATTTTCATATTTTACATACACAGTTATAAGTCCACAATATACCTTTTTCTTGTCATTTTTCCATGCCATTTGCACCCATTCTCACATATTGCCATTGGCTTAAAGCCGTATCAATTTGCACATCTCAATTGGCCTAAAAAATGGCTTCAAACTCTTTCTATACAAGTCTCACAAAGTACCCAAATGTTAGGTCTAATTACCTACCATTTTAAGTTCCATTTTTAGGTCACTTTTTCAACTTCATTTTATGCTATTTTCAAGTCACTTTTTAGCTCAATTTCAACATTAATTCTTTACCAGTATCTATTCATTATCATGCTTTTTACTTACACACATTCATCTATCTCATGCCAATCCCACATTACACATTTCATGCTCAATATATGATGCCATTCTCACACACACACATACCATGCCATAACATGTACATCATGCTTAACTTACCTCTCAGCTAAAGCTTGCTAATGGCCATATACATGTTTTTATTCACATTCACTCATGCACACACATACAATGGCATCATTCAAGCATACATATACACATACACACATCCCATATCATGCAACCTAGGCCTTGACATGCCTTACACTTGCTTCGGCCACATTATAAAAACATGCTTACAAGAATTTTTTCACTAAATTCACCATATATCCATACAATCTTACTACTAACATACTAATTTCCATCCAATACCCCATGCTACCATGCCATACACATACCTTACAACCCAAGGCAACTCATGGTACCTCTCAGCCACTCATGGTATCACCACCAAACCTTTCCTTTTTTGCCATACACATACACAATTCATTAAAATCCATATCATACACACTAACAATAATCAAATTCCTACCTAAACTAAGCCACAGCATCTCCCATGCACACATACACCCTTTCAGCTAAAGTGACCCCTCACCCTTCCATCAATTCTTTTCACTAATTCATCACTTAAATCATTCAAACCACACATAAATAACATTAACACAAGCTTAGTTCATGGCTACACATGCTTTAGCCATATAATCCTCACATTCCATACAACATTTCATCCTAAATCATACCTAAATTTATCATGGCATATTCCAAATGTATTAAATTCACATACCTCACTAAATTGCAAGGCCTTTTCTACACTTTAAGCTTGTCAATTCCCTTATTGCACTCCACCATTACCTTAGCTTATATACACACAAAATTTGATTAGAAAAATCCTTAAAAATTATACAAGCCTCCAAATCAAAATCTAACAACATAGGCTCCCTCAGAAGAATGAAATCCCATTGGAAAAAATATAAAAATGAATAATGCACACTTACTCTTGAAATTGATTTTTCACTTTTTTCTTTTTGTGTACACTTGTGGATTTCTTGATTTTTCTTGAAGTCTACAGTGTCTTAACCCTTCAAAGACTAATTGCTACCTAACTAAAGAAATTTTTAGTGATAATTAGAGAGAGAAAAGAGCTTAGGCCATCATGAAAATGGGGGAAGAAAGGTGAAAGTGGCGTTGGGTGAGAGAGGAAGAAGAAAGGGAAAATAAGTGGATGATGAGGTGCCAATGGGTTAAATGGGGTAGTGGCCACTTGCCCCCCCTTTTATAGTGGTTAAGGTGGCTCGGGTGGTGACACGTGTCACTTAAGCACCCTGAAAATGCTCGATTTTGGTAAAAACTTCAAGAAAATTTTAAAATTCACTCGAACCTCTAAAAATTATCACGTTAGTTTTAAAAATCCTCAATTAAGCCAATTTAGGCCTTTGTAAAATTTCACAGTCAAATTCCCTCAGAAGGACAGTTAACTAACTTTTTCGATTTACGTACAAACCTCAAAATTTTAAAAAAAAAATTAGTAAACAACCTCAAATTTTAAAAATTCCTTCATCAATAGTCTCAAGGGAATTTTTGATTTTTAGGATATAATATTTTTAGGTTTGTTCGAGCACATCCCAACTTATTCCGGGCCTATGTCTATCTGAGCTTATAGACCACCAAATTTTGTCCTAAAATAATTTATTGGTTTTGTTAATTATTTAAATTAAGTCATTTTCACCATTTTTAAGCCCTTCAAAGTTTCATGACCAATATGCCCCGCCTTAGTTTCACTAGCATTTGCCAAAATAGACCTCATCACTTAGTATTTCATATAAGTTTCAAATTAACTAAAAAAATCATACGTAATATTAAACTTATAATAAATTGTATTGTAGAATTTGGCAGTTGAATAAGTAAAATTGAAAAAAATTATATCTATAAATATTAATAATTTAGAGGGGATAAAAATTGATTTGATATTTAAAATCGATCTATTTGATTCAAAAAAGTGACTCAAATTCTATTTGATCCATTATTGATTAGTTTATAATCTGATCGGATTGACCTGCAAAATGACTCCACTTAGTCCAATATATCGTGTGACCTATTTATCCCAACTCATTTATAACCCGCTTGTGATATTTTATTTTGTGATTTTATTACTTTTATATCATTTAAATTACAAAAATAAATATTTAATAAGTTATGCCTGCATTTTTTATTTTTAGTAAAAAATTATAAAAAAAAATCATATGTGTAACACCCTTACCCGATCCGATCACCGAACCCAAATAATGAATGCCAAACAATAATAATCTAACATGTTAATTGTCTATTTTACTTAAAATCTTTTTTTTTTTACTTTTTTAACCAACTTCATATCTTCTTATCATACAACTTATAAAAACTAGTCTTCATAAAAACCTCATCTAAGGTATACTAATGAAGTCCTCATGTCAAAAATTCGATAGCATAATGGTTGTACTGAGACACTTTCCCAAATAGTAACCTATATAAAATAACACTTCTAATATATCAAAACATATCTCATCATTATCTTGGCATATCTGACCATCCAAACTCAACATCATCTCAATCACAAATTTATTTAAGGATCAATATCCACTTCATACATATACCAAGCATACATATATAATAGCTCACCAATCATCATATACCAATGCCCATTAATAACATATCTACATATATACATATATTACAAGTTCACATAAACTTTTGACATCATAAGCCTATAATTTATACATCAGTATACATAAGAGTGCTCACCTTAATTCATACATCAGTATACATAGGAGTGCTCATACACTCTTTCTTTTTTTTTATTACATATAGCATACAAAAACTGTGTAACCAACATTATCTTAAAATAAGCTCATGTAATTTATAACCTGGAGGTTCTTTTGTCTAAGCTATCTAAGAACCTACGCATCGTAAATAAATGATACGCTAAGCTTTACAACTTAGTGGTGTATCTAGTATATTATGGCACATTCCTTTTTCTTTTCAATTTATATTAAATATTTCAAATTATAAATATTCATAATATACTAGCCTACTATGTTAGAAATCAATAATCTAACATGTGTAAAAAGGCATAGATAAATAGGACATTATCAAATATTAAGGATCCAGACATACAAGATTTACAATATAGAACAAACATGCAAAGGAACCATAATCTCAATTTACATGATTCAATCATAATTGCTCATACATAAGCATAATAAATCCATATATCTAATGATTTCAAACATCATTATTATGCCTTTATTTTTGTTTTAGCTCACATGCATGTCATACATAGCCATGGTCTCATAGTCTTTATCTCATAACCTAGTCATACATATTTCATTATAAGCATACTCAGGCATTGTAGCATTCATTCATAAATCCTCATCCATTAAAATCTAAAAGCATCAACATTCAACTTATTATGTGATATTCAACTTTATGTGTAACATGCACATGTAGTATAACATAGCATAAACCATAGACATAATACATAACAAAATCATGTCTTAATATAAAATCCATACATTATGAAATCCATGTAAAGTCTTCTTTAAAGTCCATTTATTAGGCGTATATCCAAAGAAACACATACACTATGGATATGGAGTATCATGGTGCACAATGGCCCCCATTATGGATCTTACTAGCTATTGCACCAACATAAATGTGTAGTGGCCCTATTAGACCTTTGCAACGACTATACCTACATAGATCTGAAGATAAAATGCATCAGACCAAAAGGTCAGTAAATAGATCCATAGATCAAATACATTAGACCTGAAGGTCAGTAAATAGATCCTAAGATTAAGGATACAAGCTCGTGAGTTAGACATTTAGTGGACTCATAAA
Organism: Hura crepitans; assembly: GCA_948208565.1. Classification (NCBI taxonomy): domain Eukaryota; kingdom Viridiplantae; phylum Streptophyta; class Magnoliopsida; order Malpighiales; family Euphorbiaceae; genus Hura; species Hura crepitans. The sequence continues at coordinate 13,392 of CANXYI011530774.1, forward strand.
ACAAATGCATCAAGGTACCAAAATACCCTAGTAACTACTATCACTCTTATTTAACTGGCCAACCTATCTGACTAGACTATTTACTTGTATGGTCCACTAACCAAATTCACTTTCAGTTTCACCATCTTAAAGTAGATTGAGTGAATTTTATCTTTAATTTGGTCAACACATGACCTTAAGGAAAATAAATGTTCTTCACCATTTATTAATCCCAGTATATTACCATTCATGCAACATGAGTAAATTGATTAATACATCAACATATCCTCTTTTATGCATAATAGACATTATCATAAGTATTTTACTCTTTTAATCACTTTAGGCATTCTTGCCCTATATCCACATTATTAAATCATAAGTGTTTGATGAATGCCTAAAGCACCCATTAGTTTCATATTAGGCCATTCAGCCATATCATAAGCTTATTATGCATTATGGTGTTTCCCAACTACCATATTCTATCCACATCATCATTTCATAAATCATATATCAATTCCCATACTAGGTCATTCAGCTATATCATAATCTCAACACGCATTATGGCATTTCACAACCACCGTATGCCATTTACATCATCATATCATCTTTTTCATGCCAATAGTTCATATATATGTTTAAATAGATTCTCATTATATTACATGTGTCACTACATGTTCACCTAATCATTCTCATATATATGGTCATGAATTATTCATGACATACATAATAGGCAACATACATAAAACTATATGCCATAAGCCATTTGGCTAAACCATCATTCATATATTTCCTCTTGCATTTTCTCATATTATACATTCATTTTACATATTCATTATCAATTACATCAATTGTAGCCCATACATAATCTATTTCATGCCTTATATGGAACACACACACACACACACATATAACTGCATATAGGCCATTCGGCCATGTAATGCCCCAACTATTCTAGTACTGTAACTACACAGTACCTAAGACCAGAAAAGTGTGCTCGAAGTGCTAGGTCACTTGCATTGTCACACCCCCATCTGTCTCTACCTGAAATAGATCGAAAGTGTTACTTCCCACTCTTAAGAATCCCTAAAACCTATTCCACATACCTAATATATTCCTTAATTACTTCTTAAGTTCATCCATCTAAATATCCCCCTGGCACTATCAGACATTTTAAAAATTTTGGGCAGCATGATTGCTACCTGAGTAACACTACCCT
>CANXYI011530790.1:0-13320 GCA_948208565.1 Hura crepitans
TTTGATAAGTGCTTATTTGTGGGGTATTTAGAGGAAACTTTGGGATTCCACTTCTATCATCCTTTGGAACAAAAGGTGTTTTTTCAAAGTATATAGTCTTTTTAGAGAAAAAGTTTCTCATGAAAGATAGTGGGAGTAAAGTTGAACTTGATAAAGTTTAAGATCTATAAATAGAAGCAGATCAACCAATTGATCTTAGTTCTTTAATCATAGTGATGAGATAATAATAAAAAACCTATAGAAACACAAGTTTTTAGACATTCTACTAAGGTTCATACTACTCTTGAGAGATATGGATTTCTCATAGATAAGAACAGTAATATGACCATAGTAAAATAGGATGAGCTTTTAAGCTATAAGAAGGTTTTGAAGAGTTTAGAATCTGAATTATGGTTAAAAGCCATGCAATCCAAAATAGATTCCATGTATGATAACCAAGTATGGACTTTGGTTGATGTATTTGAAGGGATTAAAACTAACTGGGTGCAAATAGATCTTCCTCATAAAAAGACAGATATGAAGGGTAAGGTTGTTACCATAAAGCAAGGTTGGTTACAAAGGGTTATCATCAAAGGAAAGGAATTAGCTTTGATAAAACCTTTTCATTGGTAGCCATTCTTAAATCCATTAGGAATCTTCTTGCTACTTCCACTCATTATGATTATAAGATATGACAAATGGATATGAAGTTATCTTTCCTTAATGGAAACCTACCAGAGGAGGTATATATGACATAGCCTGAGATTCAAATCCAGTGATAGCAAGAAGCTATGCAAGCTTTAAAAGTCCATTTATGAACTAAAGCAAACATTTAGGAGTTAAAACATCTGATTTGATGACATAATCAAAGAGTTTGGTTTCTCACAAAATTCAATTGAACCATGTGTTTACAAGAAGGTTAGTGGGAATGCAATTGTTTTTCTTGTATTATATGTGGATGACATATTAATCATGGGAAATGATGTCTCTGTGTTGCAATCAATTAAGATTTAGCTATCTAAGAAATTCTCCATAAAAGACCTTAGTAAAGCACCCTATATATTGGGGATTTGGATCTATAAAGATAGATCTACAAGGTTTATTGGTCTTTCACAGTCTACATACATAGATAAGATACTAAAGAGGTTTAGCATGGATCTCTCAAAGAAAGCATTCAATCCAGTGACTCATGGAAAAATCCTTTCTAATTTTATGTGTCAAGACATAATAGGAGAGAGAATACATGAGTAGGATCCCATATGCCTCAACTATAGGATATATCATGCATGCTACGTTATGTACTAGACCTGATGTAGCATTTGCTTTGAGTGTCATGAGCAAATTCCAATCCAACTATGGAAAGAAATATTAGGTGTTTGACAAGAATATCCTTAAATACTTGAGAAGAACTAAGGATTTATTCTTAGTATATAGAGAAAGGGATTTGCAAGTAAGTGAGTATATGGATGCCAACTTTCAATCTGATGAAAATGATTGAAAATCCTAAGTTTTATGTACTTATTTGTAGGAGGTGTAGTTAGTTGAAAGAGTTCAAAATAGGATACAACTACAAACTTAACAACCAAGAAAGAGTATAATGCAGCTTTTAACATAGCTATAGAAGTAGTATGGATCAAGAAGTTCATCACTAAACTGGGAATGGTACCAACCATTAATAACATAATACATTTGTATTGTGACAACAACGGGGCTATTGCACAAGCTAAGGGACAGTCTCATTAATGATCTAAGCATATACTCAAGCATTACCATCCCATTAAAGAGATAGTAGTTAGGCAAGATGTAAAGATTAAAAGAGTCCCCCCTAATCGGAACATTGCTAATCCTTTTACTAAGGCACTATCTCATAATAGATTCGATCTCTATGTAAATAATATGGGTATTAGGTACATAGGAGATTGGCTCTATTGTAAGTGGAAGATTGTTAGAAGTATGCCCTAGAGCTTGTATGTAATAGGGAAATTTTGTGTACATAATAAACTTTGGTTTAACCCAAAAGGCATTTCTCTTTATATCATGGTACTTTTATATATTACTTATAATTATTTGTAATGTCTTACACCTTGTTATAAAGTCCTCGATATAAAATCATAGTATAGAAGAAATCATGAGTGTTCATGATGTGAGATTCTTATTGCATGCAAATGTGATATACCTAAATACCCCTGATCATAGTATTAACAAGATGGGACAATATTAATATGGATAGATTAGTACATGTTATACTTATTGATTAGATCAAGTAGTAGTTCTCACAAGTTATAGGCATAGAGATGCTTGGAGTTAACATGTGGATGATTACTTGGGAAATAAGTACATCGAAGACCCACCATGAGGTCTTTACATGGATACTTAATCTATGTCAGTGAAAGTATCTCATCATATCAATAGTGTAAGTATCCTTAGACTTGAGATCACTAACTATCTTAAATATGGAGTGACATACTTTAACCTTAAAGCTTTTACTTTGAACAACAAGTATACATAATGATGTGCTTGGGTATGGCATGACATATTTAAAGATAGGGCAGTAATCAGCAAAGAATTCATGACCCTAGATTATAATGGAGAATTTCTCTCATATTTCTGATGACTAATCTTTATTCAAGAATCTTTGGCCAAAGTAAGATGCCATGTATCAGTAGGATTCATAAAGGGCATTTTTAGAATAAAGGTGAAATTATCATAACAATATGTTTAGGGCTTAATTAGACATACTTAGTTAAGCTTTGAGTTGACATAAGTCCATACTCTAAACTGGATGGGATAAAAGATGGTGAAAAGAGTTTATTACACTGAAATTGTATATGGAAGGGTTAAGTCAAACCACTTGACTTTCTGACACTTGGGTGGTTATGATGCATGGTTATATGCCTCTCTTGACTTATACATAAGTGTTATATCAATTAGAGAATGGGTATTGATTCAATAGAATTGAATCTATAGAGTCCTAGTTGGATTAGGAGTCTATTCCACTATGTATTGCTAATGTTCTTTGAAAACCCATAGGGTCACACAGCGATAAGAGCAAATTAATGAGGTAAAATAACAAAGTATTTAATGATATGGGATGTCATTAAATAAGAAGAAATAAAATGAAAAGGCTTATTGGGCATGAAGCCCAAAAGAAATGCTTAAACATTAATTAAGTTTTAATTAAATGTTTTAAGTAACTGGGTCATAATTAAGCCTTTTAATTAATTAATTAATTAAAAGTCCATTTTTGTTCAGCCTTTTAAGGGTTTAAGGGCTATAAAATCTGAACTAAAGGTGAATAAAAAGGGTAGAAAAACCCTCTAAAATTTGTTCACCAGAGGAGAGGCACAACAAAGAGAATCGTTCTGTACTGTTGCCACAAATTCACCTCCTTTTGAGCTTTTTCCTTCTTATTTCTTCTTGAATTTTATTTCTTACTAGCACCTAAAAATAAAATTCACTTGTGCACTTTTTGGAGAGTTCTCATCAAATTTGATACTGGTGTGGATACCGTAGAGATATTCTCGAGAGGGCCACTATAGTTTGCGACAACCCAGTGAGGTGGAAAGTTGTAAATAGGAATCACGTAAAGAATTTACAGTAAATTCTTATTTTGTGATTTCTTTAATTTTTGTTTTTCAATTTGTTAAGGTTCCAACCTTTTTTGGGGTTCAATAGATGTTTAATTTCTATTATCTATGAGCTTATGGAAACCAATAGTTATCTAATATTGAGAATGTGTCTTTTGATTATAGGCAAAGCAAATGAATAACGTGATTAAAAAAGACTACAATATGTAAATAACTTATAAGAACAATGAATTTCCACGCATGTTATGTTAGGATTGCTTATATATGTGAAGACTTTAGCTTGTATACACATGTATGACATTTTTATGACACGAATGGGTTATTAATGCAAAAATATCTTTTATGTGTACAATGCATATGAATGGGCATACATATTTTATTAGATACACCACTAAGCTCCCAAACTTAACATATCATTTCTTTTTATGATGCATAGATTAAAAAGTAGATTGAAGTTAAAGACTTGTTTCAATAGTACAGATTAAGAGAAGCATTCTTTTGGTATTGTTATGTATATATTATGTTTATAGCATAATTAAGGCACTCATGTGCATGTAACAATGAATTTGGGCCTATCATGTTTTCAACTTTATTTTGTAACTCTTTAACAAGTTGTATGGTTGTATATGTATGTATGTGTGTATGTGTGTGTGTGTGTGTGTATTACGGATGATGTTTTCTTATGCATGGCTTTGAGTTTGAGATAGATACTATATAAGTATAAGATGATTTGGAGGATGTGGTGGTCTGTGGTTGTGATGCTTGAGTTTAAAGTGTTTTTCCTTACAGGTTACTATGTGGGATAATGTTACCAGACAATCATTATGCTATCAAATTTTCAACACAATGACCCTAATAGTGTAAACATAAAGTTATTTTTGTTAAGTCATTTATCTAAAATAGTTTACATGTTAATCAAGTTTTGAAAAAGGTTTTAAGTAAGTTCATATATCGATTGCATGTCGCTCCTCATTTGGATCCAGCAAGCATGTCGGGTAAGGGTTATCACATACAGACTAGCCAATAACAAAGATATCATTAATGCACTACTTATAAAGATTAGAAGGAGTGATACAATTTGGAATATTAGGACTCAAGATACTAAGGGGCATATAACTTTCTAAAATTGGGATCAAGGAAATAAGAGGTTTTATTCTCTTTTTTGCAATCCCATTTCATTAAGATGTTATATTTCTAGTATTCCTTGTTTATCAAAGCTCTTAATGTTTATAAAGCCTTTTCATTTTGTGCTTTTTTGTTCAAGCATTATCCTCATGGGTTAGGCCTAAGTAAATCTCTAGTACAACTAAAACATGAACTTTTCAAATGAGTCTAAACCAATCAAAGGCCTCTTTAATAGGTATCTCCTTTTTAGATTTGGATATAGCTTTTATGGCTTTTCTGAGTTTCATATGCTTTGTAAATTTAATCCTTCTAGGAGACCCTTTTTCTTGGAAAATGGCAAGAATGCTAGCATTTTATGCCATGTTTGGCTCAAATCTTCTTGTGTTCTTCTTAACTTTATAAAGGTTGCCTATCCTATACCTTATTAAAAAAAGTCCTTTCTTCATATTTCTTATCCCAATAATTTTCCTTTTTCTCTATCTACCATGGGTACACATTTTATGTGTAGAGTAATTACTATCTAAGCAACATTTTCTTTTTGTTTTTCTACTCTTTAGATTAATCAACATAGAGGTCAAAAAGATTTAGGTCACTAATTTTTATTGGATCCATTTCTATTACAAACATTAGAACACTCAATCTTGTTTTAACCAATAAGACTATGAATTTCAAAGTACATTACCAAGAAGACAAAGAGAACGTGTGGATAAGCTAAAAAAAGAAAAAAACAAAGAAATAAAGAACAAATAAAAAGCTCACTAGGTTAAAAACTGACAAATAATAGCCTAGGCAAAAATTAAAGCAAACCTTACTAAATCAAAAATGTTTAGAAGTGGTTTAGGAAAAAATTAAAGGATGAGAGAAAATATTTAGTTGGAAAATCCAAAAGGATTAGCTAATAACAAGTATACCATTCCATGTAATAATACGTTCAATGAAAAATAGGGAGTTGTAGCATCATTCATTAAAGCTTTATTCGATGTACTCACCTTTTCTCCAGCCAGACATAGTCAAATGCCTTACTATTAACAAATAAATACCCAGATCCTAAAACCTTTCACTTTACCTCACTGAACAATTCTTTTCTTAAACTATTCACCATAAAGAAACCTAAAATGATTTCCTATACCTACACTTCCATTAAACCAAATATTTCCTATAACAAGTCTAAAGAAATGATGATTTCAATAGTATTATCTTAGTACAAAATTTGGGTATGCATATTTATTCTTTCATTAGTTATGAGAATTCTAAAAGATCCATAGTAGTGTCCTCATATACATTCATACATATATTACATCTAAAAAAACTAGGTGTTAGCACATTTATTCATGCACTAGGTATGCACACCCATTTATCCATTAGTTATAAGAATTCTAGAAGTCCATAGTGGGTGCCTATACACATATACACATGTACACACATGAGCACACAAACAAGCATGCATATTTAGAGAAAGAATTAGATATAAATAAACATTTGCACATTTATCATTTTCACACATGCATTCACACACTAGGTTTAAGAATCATAAGATTTATGAATGTATTTCTTCATTTGTACACTAATAATGCATACACATGTGAACACATACATGCATAAATACATATGAATACATAAAAACACATAGATACATAGATAAATCTACATGAATCACATGTTCATAAATGCACGAGCTTTCATACAACATGTACATGTAAGGACATATATTTGTATAAAATAAGAATACATGGTTACAAATATATTCATACATATGTATACATGTATGAATAGGCATCAACATCACATATATAAGCATTAAACATTTTATAGACTCCATGCATGCATATATATAAATAGGCATATACACCCAGCACATGAAGTTTGTACACTTGCATACATATAGGTAATAGGCATGCATCTGGTCAATCATTCATACATGCATAAATTTAGGGAACATCTCACATATATATGCACACATACGCTTGAATATATACTATTCCCGTATTACATAACATGCATTAACATCAATTTTTTTTATGTCCAAGCATTTATACTCTTATGCACTCATCTTGTAATTCGTAGAAGCAAGTATATATGTACATCTACTCATCATACATCATGTTTACATGAACTTACACATGCATTTACATGAACTCACACACATGTATATGCACACTAAGAGGCATATATATGGTCATTACACATGCTCTTTGTGTATTAGGTTGTATACGTAGTAAGGGACATCCATTTTTTAGATCTTTAAGATTGTTATTTTAAACATGAAAGGGGTAACACTATAATCGGTGATAAACACACCAAAGGCAAAGGTATGTATCACCAACTTATCATTATGTAATAGTACTAACTTTTATGTTTTCTTTGAACCATAAGATTCATTACTAGAACTGGTTCAGTTCACTGAATGAGAACACTGTGCATTTACAAAGTTAAGTCTATACTTTGAAAGCAAGTGAAATGATTAAGAAAAGGAATATAACAACTACTCATAAAAATTAGGAGATGGATTACTTAAGGAACAATTGATAATGCATTTGAGGATGAATCTTTCTAAGGAAAAAGATATAGCCTTGAAGTAGATAAAAACAAACTTACAAGATTCAAAAGACAATTCTCTAACAAAAAGTAATGCCAAATTTACTTTTGCACAAAGTCCAAACCCAGACATTTAGCTAAATAGGGATTCAATTTCATTAGTCAATCTATAATCAATTTAACTAGGTATGTATAAACATAAATTGTAGTTTTATTCTTAATCTTTTTCCTCATTCTAATACAAGATGCCTAATCTTTGTCAAGCTTAGAATAAAATTAATGGCAATATTGTGCAGCTAATTTTCAAGATCTAGTCCCAATTAAGAGCATTTTGATAGAGATGCAAAAGTACTAAAATACCCTTCAAGCTTAAAAAGAAGTGCAAAAAAATCTAAAAGACAAGACACAATCATAATTTAAAACAAAGAACAAATCATCAACATATTCACAGTTTGAGGCATAGGATAAATTGCCAATATCTCAAAATGCTGCCTAAGATGGAGGATAAACTATTAATAGAGATTAAGATAGAGGATAAATTATCAACAAGTCTACGATAGAGGATACACTATCAACACAGTCCAAGATAAAAGACAAACCATCAACAAAGTAGAGACGAAGGATAAATCGTTAACAAAGTTCGAGGAGTAGGATAAAGTGTCAAAACTCTAAGTAAAAACATAGGTAAGTATTTCTAACTTAACCTTATACATGCATTGCATTAAAAACCCTTAGTAAAATTTACATCACACTTGCATATGTTGCAAATTTGATTAAAGGAAGGGTAATTATAAGCATTGACTTCTAAGTCCCCATAAGCCTAATGATGATAACTAAAGGTATAGTTCATATAATTGAATGCCTTTATGCTAGAAGATTCGAAAAAATGGAAACTCTTTCTATTAGTTTTGTATCTTGAATTTTCTAATGGATCCAAATTTTAACCCGACCTGAAAGCTCATAATAGCTTAAGTTCATATTCAATGGACACAGTCTCAAATCTTAAGTTAATATCATCACTATCAAATACATGAATATTATGATGTTTTACACACTTTCTTACCATACTTTTATAAGGCTAATTATCATAATTATTATGTAATAGTCATTTATCAACTTATTAAAAAGATACAATACAATACAATCCACTTATATACATAAATTCGACCTTACACATAAAAAGAAGAAAACCTAATTAAGTGCCTTATCATTTCTCATTGAAGTTTATCTTCTTTCAAGAAGAAAATACGATTACAATTTTAAGAAATTTATATTTAAAATTTAACTTTATAGAAATATGAAAAAGCTGGAATATATACACTAGAAACTCTCTATGCTTTAACTCAAACTTGATGCCTACTCCTTTTATTTCCCTTTCTTTTTTAAAGGTTTAGCTTCCTTTTCTTTCTCTACATATAGCTAACAACCTTTGTTTATCACATGTTCATATATATAACATAGCAATATCATGAACTTTACTTTTACAGGCAAATATGTTCATGATAATGTAGCCTAACATGTTGAATTCCTTTACACCTAACTTAGCCTTTCATGACCAATTATCTGTAACATCTAAAAATCCTGAGTTCATGAATAGTGCTCTCAAGACTCGAGGCATAATAAATGGACTAAATGAAAAGATAAATTATCTAGAGATCATGGGTGAATTTTGAACTGGAAATAAGATCATTAAGTGACTTAAAAACACAAAGGGAGTTTTACAGCAGTCTAATTTCTTTTAGAACTGAACCAAATTTTTTAAGTTTCACACGATTTGAATCACGAAGTTCACAACCTGATACTTTAATATTTTGAAAGGAATTTTGGAATAAAAAATGGGATTTTTGGAGATTTAGAAAAACTTATAGAATTTAAAGAATGGAATTAGAAAAGGAAAATGTGGGAGGGCATAATTATAAACAATCATGAAAAAGAGATATGAGGGCATTTTGCATAAGATATTTTCCTAACTAAGATGACAACAACACAAAATTATAGAGAAGCAAATAAAAAAAAGAAAACAAAGAAAAGAGAAAATGAAGAAAACAAAGAGAAGAAGATAGAAAGATAAAAGAGGAAAAGAAAAATAGGAGAAAAAAAGAAGCTGATGATGGCAAAAATCTATCATTTAACATAAAGTGGCATCTCATCAAACCTAAGAAAAATCTCCAATATTACTTGACCAAAGGTACCGATCTCTTTACCAGGGTTGTTTAATTTGAGATGTGGGGATTGGTTCGGAAGAGGATTTTAGAATATTGAAAGAAAAAGGGAATAAGAGCTACTGCCAATGTTACAAAAATAGATAGTGTACAAATGAGAGGGTTACCAAAATGCAAAAATTTCAATTGATTTGAAAAGGATACTGCTCTATTTAATGACACATGGATGAAGCAATTTCAAGTGTAGTTGACAACCCTTTATGGTGCATAAACCTAAAGTAAAAAAGAGTTCAAATTTCATTTCTATGGAGAGAGTAATAAATAGGAACCTGAGAGCATAAAAAATTTAAAAGGCAAAAGGCTTTTAGGATATAAAGAAGAGGATATCTTTCGGAGTGGTGAAAGGCAAAAAAATCAAAGGTCAAAGGGTACAGCTACTATTACTATTCTCCATTTCTATTGCCATTAGTAATAAGTATGTTGATTACTACTAAAGTGAAACAAAGAGGGGAAGAATCTTGAAGAGGCTTGAGTGGTTGGCTTGGATGGAAGGGAAAAAAAAAGCATGTAGTGGCTGTGAAGACAGTGATAGCCTAATTTTGATTTTCTATAGTTCTTGTCAAATTACTAAGGTTGTGTGTACTTTTCATGAAGATTTAAAAAGATAATTAAAGGATGTAAGCAACAACAACAAAGGGAATAATGAAGCAGATGTGTCGCTATTAAATTGGAACTATAGCAGTGAAGCTGCAATCTGCAATCCACTATAGAATTCTAATTTCGGCTCCTTAAGTTGTAATGATAGTGAAAATAAAAAATAGTGAGGGATTTTGATTTAGCATAGATAAAAAAGATCTAATAGTGAAGTTGTAACTGTATAGAAAAAAGGCAAGATAGATTTTCTAAGATATTATAGGAAGAAAAAGGAACAAGGAGAAATGTTTTTTTCAAGAACTCAGGCGTTATGGGTGTACTGAAGGGGAGAAAATTTTGAGATAAAAGTGTTGGGTTTTAAGTTCCCTTCTATATAGTAAAACTCAATATTATTAGCACTAATTTATTTGATCCCATTAGGGTTATTTTTGTCTTTTTTTTATGATTTTCCAGTAGCCACAGAAGGTAGAAGAAAACAAGTTCTTTTGGATTTATTCAACTATCACTAAAAAAGAGAGAAAAGGAGATTTTTGTTTGGTTAACCTATTTCACGTTTTCTAGAGATCTAATGATGATCTGAACTCCGATCAGGCTGATTTTTTGTGGACAAGTAGAAGACTCCTAGTTCTTCATTCTAAATGGTGGAGATTGGTTTTTAAGGTTTAGAGGTTAAAGCCCTATTGCAAAAAATAGACTATTTTTCTAGGTATCCGCTGCACAAATAACTTTCATCGCTTTCAACAATCGGGCAATCATTCGTGATCCAATGAAGTTAATTTTTGGTGAGCATATTTAGGACTCCTTGTTCTTCATTCTAAATGGTAGAGATCCCATTTGGATAACCAGAACCTTGTTCATTTTTCTCTTAACAGTAGCCTCAGATTGGTGATTTCTTTCCTTTTTTTTGGCTCTTTTTTGTTTTGTGATTACATATGATTGAGCCTTTTGTTTAGAGGCTATTATTGCTTGCTAATTTCTTTGTAAGATATTATTTTTGATAGTGGATTTTTTTTTCTTGGACCCAGAGAGGTCCCATGGTTTTTATCCTTCAAGTTGAAAGAGTTTTTTGCCACGTTAAAGAAATTTGGTGTTTTGTGTTTTTTTTATTTTTGCTCATTATTACTCTTAATAGATTCAATCAAGTGGGGAAGGTTTTTATGTTTTATTTGTTGATTTTGTGTTATGCATAATTCCTTCCCATCAAAGTGGTATCAGAGCCTAGTTCAATTGCTGATTGTGTTTTTTTTTTTTGTACTTTTTTTGAATAATAGAGGTAAACTTGAGTAAAATGATTTGTTTAGATGGCACAAACTATCATAATTGGAAAGGAAAGATGAAGGATCTTCTTTTCTTAAAGAAGTAAGATTTGCCTGTATTTACTACTAGTAAGCCTGAATCTAAGTCTGATGAAAATTGGGAGTTTGAGCAGTTACTAGTATATGGCTTTAACTGATAATGGGTTAAAAATAATGTATTAAATCATATTGCTAATGATACACATGCCAAAGCTTTATGGGAAAAGCTTGAATCTTTGTATGATTCCAAGATAGGTAATAAAAAAAATTATCCTTTCTTAAACAAGCTATACGCTTGTAGTATAAGGAAAGGAGCTCGGTACTTGACCATGTGAATGCATTTTAGGGTACCTTTGATCAATTGTCTAGTATAGGTATAAAATTTGGTGAAAAAATTTTGGGACTTTGGTTGTTGACTACACTTCTTAATTCTTAGGAGAACTTTAAGGTATCTTTGACAAATTTTGCTCCTGATGGTCATAACCATACAATATATGAATAGTGGTATTCGAAATAAAGAAGTGAGAAGGAGAACTCAAGGGTTTTCCACATTATAGTCAGATGTCTTGGTTATTGAAAGTTAGGGGAGGAGAAAAATAAAAGAACCTTTAATGTCATCATAGCCAAGACTATAAAACATAGGCAAGAGAAAGAGCAAATCAAAGTTAAGGTTAAAGAACCTTTAATGTCATCATTGTGGTAAATCAGGGCATATCAAGAAGTATCGTTTTAAGTGGAAAATGGAGAACAAGAGTGACAAAGGCAAGCAAGAAAAGAAGGCAATGATGATAACAATGATAAGTTGCCATTACTACTTTAATTGATTTGGTTGTTGTCCATAATGGAAATATGATCAATGTTACTAGTAATGAGATTCTTTGGGCACTTGATAGTGGGGCTACCTACCATGTTACTTCAAGGAAGGAATTTTTCACATCTTATACTTTGAGTGATTTTAGAGTTCTACAGATGGGAAATGAAACTACATCAAAAGTAGTGGGTATCGGCACTATAAACTTGGAGACTAACAATGGAACAAAGCTAATGCTTCAGGACATTAGACATGCATTAGACATGAGGCTTAACAAGTTGAGCGATGATGGATCCGACAATAATTTTCTAAAATAATGCACAATTTCTAAAAGATCATTGGTTATGGCTAGAGGTTTTAAAGCTTCAGGTTTATATTGGTTACAAATAACAATCACTACAAATCTTGTGAATGCAGTTGAGAGTGATATCTCTTTAGAGTTATGGCATAAGAGGTTGAATCACATAAGTGAGAAGGGACTTAATATTCTAGCTAAGAAGAATTTGCTTTTTGGGTTGAAAGGTGCACAGCTAGACACTTGTGTTCATTGTTTGGCTAGAAAATGAAAAGGGTCTCTTTTAAACATCATCCTCCTTCCAAAAAGAGAGAATTGCTTAAGCTAGTACACTTAACTATGTGTGATCCTTTAAAGGCAAAGTCTTTTAGTGGTGTATAATATTTTGTAACTTTTATTGATAATCATTCAAGGAAGCTTTGGGTTCGTGTCTTAAAGACAAAGGATGGTGCATTTAAAGAATTTCATGCTTATGTTGAGAGAGAGAGAGGTAAAAAGCTGAAATGTGTTCGTACTGATAATGGAAGAGAGTATTGTGGCCCATTTGATGCATATTATAGAGAGTAAGGTATCAGACATAAGAAGATGCCTTATAAGACTCCATAATTGAATGGCTTAGTAGAAAGGATGAATAGAACTTTGGTGGAAAGAGTTACATGTGAGCTTTCAGATGCCAAATTGCCTAATTCTTTTTGGGGTGAGGCATTGTATGCAGTCACACATGTTATTAATCTAACTCCTACTATTGCTTTGCATAATAATGTTCTTGACAGATTTTGGTATAGTAGGAAACCTTCCTATGACTATTTATGGGTTTTTGGTTGCAAATGCTTTGTTTATGTTCCTAAAGATGAGAGGTCTAAGTTAGATTCCAAGA